>JAKOGI010002388.1:0-98081 GCA_029747015.1 Carnegiea gigantea
TGACTTTGTTCACAAGTGGCACGATAAGCTTCGTGGGATGCTTGGTACCCAGACCCAATACTTTTAAGATTAAGGCTTGTTTAGAGGACTGGCGAGATTGGCATAACTCTTATGGTTGACCACCCCACCCTCCTTCCCCACATCCCTTCTAACTGCTTATTGGTACTCCCCTTTCCTTTTCTACTTTGTGCTCACATTGAGGACAATGTTTTGTTCAAGCATAGGGGAGTTAATAAGTTAATTGATGGTGTCTAATGCCTAACTAGGTTTGGTGTGTGCTTATGTATGCATTGTATATATTGTTCATGCTTGCACTTAGAGTTGCATTTTTAGATTTAATTTTATGTAGCTAGAGCATGTCAGTAGTACATTTAGGTTTTTTTTTTTTTTTTTAAAACTTCAAGTTGCACTTTAGGTTTTTATAGTTTTTTCATAGTTTTTGCTTCTTTTTTTTGGTATTGTTATTAAGAGCATGCATTCACAAAAAAAAAGTCCTAAAAAAAATTAGATGAAAAAAATAAAAAAAAGATGGAAAAGGGAAAGAATCCTCCGATGATGAACTTTGTAGACTTGGTAGACTTCTTTAGTTTAGATTGATCCTTTGATTTGCTCAATTGTGCATAAAAATGTTTGAGAATAAGTTTGCGAAAATGAGCTTCATGTTTTGACCATATATCGAGTGCAAATTGATTACCCTGTGATTCTTTACATAAATGTTGGCATGTGTTTACTAATGAGCTAAGTATGACCATGGTAGATGTTCTGTGAGGCTTTGAGCTTTTAAAGACTAATTTATCAATTTAATCTCTTGTCAATTCATGAGCGACCCTTCCTCGATATCATTTCTCTAGAACTTGCTTTGACTCTCATTCAAGATCACACTTAGCATATGCCTTTAGGCAGCACGATTGAAGCATTCTTTGACTTGTTAACCCAAAAGACCAAATGGCCACCCTCGTTATGCATAATATATCCTCTACTAGCCCCTTTGAGCCTATATCCATTTTTATTGATTCAAACCTCCGAACATAGCCTTTGTTGAAACAATTATCTAACTCGTAAGCTAAAACTAGAGGAGTGTTTCATCCTCGTACATCGAGTTTGATTGGGAGTTAGTAAGGTGCATTAAGATTCTTTTGGTGCATTGGTGATGGAGAAGGATTGGTGCTCTTGTGTTATATATAAGAAATCCCTTGTCTCATTGTATAAAAATTAGAGAAGAGTTGAAATTCAAGTTTGATGTGGATTCCCCTGGACAACTCTTTTGAAAAAGAAAAAAACAAAACGAAAAGTACAAAAACAAAAAGTAAAAAGAAACGAAAAAAGAAAGAAAAAGAATAAAGAGAGTGTTACCCTTGTTTGGATTGTAAAAAGTATATATGACTTTCAACTTTTTTCTCTTCATTTGGTTGTGAAAGGAGATGTCTTTTGTATTTAAAATGTATTGGTTGAAATAGAGTGTTGCATAAGCGCATAGAAAGCGTTTAGCTCTTAGTCTATGGCTTATAGCTTCACATTTCTAAAATATTCGTTCTCCTCTTACCTTTACCCATGGCCCTGTTACAACTCATGAAGTCCTCATGATTGTCTAATGTGTATTGCATACTAGTGATGGCGAATTAGAGAGTCTGTTTGTTAAATGATTTTGGCACTTTTAGGCTAACCTTGGATCGACTTTTCCATTGAGATGGTACTAATGTCTATCCTGTGGAGGTTATGAATAATTTTTGGCCTTAGTGTTGCTTAGGGACAAGCAACAATTTAAGCATGGGGAAGTTTGATAAGCGCTTTTATATGCTTCATTTTTAGGAAGTTTTGTAGCACTTTTTCGGGAATTTATATGCTTAATGTCATGATTTATACTCCTATTTCTCATTTTATACTTTGGTAGGGTTCTTTGATGATACTTTTCAGATTTTAGACCATTTAACCTAGCAATTGACCCCCATTTGAGTGTATATTGACCCATCATAGAGGTACCTTAAGCTTTATGCTCATAAAGTAAGCAAAAGACATAAGAATTCAGAACTAGTCAAGACCACGGTTAGCCCGTGAAGTCCCCACGGACTGCGGTGAGCCTGTAACTGCTAGCCTCTTCATCTTCCTTTGTTGTGTGACTGAGGATGCTCCGTTTGCTGCTTAAAAAGGGTGTGCTCCAAGGCTTTTGAAGGAGAGTTTAGCAACAAAAAGTCATCCTACTTCTACTCTCGCATCCCTCGTAGTCAGAGTTTAGTTTAATTTAGTTTAGTTTTTGAGATTAGAAGGGAGAAGCTTTGCTTTTGGAGGCTTGAAGATTGTTGCACAATTCAAGGGCTGCCATTGTTCTAAAGTTTTCCTTTCTTTCTTTGAACTTATTCTTGAACTCTTGTTTTAGTTGAATTATAAATATGAGTGAGTAGTTTTTATTTAATTTAGGGATTTGTTAGCCATAGTATTGTAGTTAGATCCTTTATCATTATAATCTTGTGCTTATTTCACAATTATAATGATTTACTTCTATCTTGAGATTGAATGTTGTGAGTAGAATTTGGCCAATTTTGCTTGCTTATGTTAGGTAGTCAAGTGAAGTACTAAAGGGTGAAACTCGCTACTAGATCGCCTTGATAGAACTTGATTTAGCGAAATTCGAGAGAGAATGCTTGTTGAGAGGAGATTTAGCATTCATGAATCTTTAACCTAGACTAAATCAAAGGCACTTGAGAGAGTGTTTGTTGAATTCGTTTAGGCAATTTAATTTATTTTGAAAGAAAGGATTAAATTCAACTCGATTGCCATTCCTTGAATCATCCAGTCCGTAAAAAGTTCATGCTTAATTGTATGATCCAACTCCTTACTTGGCAAATCAAATTCCTAGATGCTTTACTTTAATTGATTTCTAATTAGATAATTAGTTTATTTCGGTTCATTGAAAAGATTGATTACTTAGCAATTTTAATTAGACATTAGCTTGATAGATTATTGTCATCCCTTAGGAAAATCTTTTAATATATAGTATGACACCCGTGTCCTTATGAATGTGTCAAAGGGCAAATAGGAGGAACGAAAATTCCCTTAAGGCTCTTATGGAATATGAACCTGCACCATTTCTAAAAGTGGAACAACTGCCATTGGACCACCCCTTTAGTGATTAAATACGTTCACGCTACATGTTTATATTATTTAATCATAGAAACAAAGGATTGGAAAGTCTAAAAATGAAGATATTAATTCTTACTAACAAAGAGAGAAGAGGGACCTAGTAGGCGATGTAAATGCCTTACTGTGTTGCCTTTGTATGTTGCAGGCGAGTTTGAAAGTTGTTAGAGTTTGTTGCGCTGTTATATTTGCATGCTAATGTGGCAAGTTGTTACATACTTGGGTAGGAAACTAGTTTGTTGCTGTAATTAAAGCGCATGTGTAAAACTAGTTGTAAAGACTGAGATAGAGTCAATGAGAATTCCTACACATATTACCCTAAACATTTCGTATTCTCTCTCCCTTTTTATATTCTATAGTCTTTCATTTTAGCTACTCAAAGGTCTCTTTCCTCATTATTAAGTACGTTCCTCGAGCTACAACACTAGTATCAGACCATTAATTGATTCTGGAGTTGTAATTTTTCAACTTGGCCTTCATTCAAAGCAAATACGTTGCCGTGTCTTCAGTAGAAGATGTCCTTAAGGTCTTGCTAGAGCAACGAATAGCTATTTTCATACAAATAGAGGAATAAAACTGCAAAATTGAGAAGCTATAGAGATTGTTCAATTAGATGGTCAATTAATTCAAGGAATAGGAGAAAGGCAACTGTGAATCCCCATAATAGTTTTGATTTTCATAGTAGAAAAGATGAATTAGAGATAGTAGAATCTAAGCATGTCTTGCATTTCAATCTAAATGTTGAATTTCTCATTTCGATGGATTTGATAGTTGAAATTGGATCAAAAAGTGAGTAAAATACTTTTCTCCTCTATGTAGAATTCCTGAAAATCAGAAAGTATATTTGGCATTCATTCACTTATGTGGTAGGGCAGAGGTTTGTTATAGTAGCTATTCTCTTACTAGGAAGTGTGCATCATGGGAGGACCTTGTATGATGTTTAAACCCAGGTTTAAGGACAAGATATGGCCAACGGTGGTTGAAGAGTTCAATAAACTACAACAATTAGTAACCTTGGATAAGTATGTGGATAAACTTAAGGAGTTAAGAGGATTATTGTTGATAAAGAATTCTCTATTGCCTGATGATCATTTCTTGGACAACTTTATTGGAGGATTAAGGCCATACCTCAAATCTTTTGTTGGAGATTTCACCCCAAGACATTGTCAGAAGCTATTGAGTATGCTAAGTGCTGAGAAGACACTGTACATGCCCTGAGAATCCAAGAAAAGCCCTCTAGTTTTACTACTCCAAATCTAAAACCCTTATTACTGAATCCCAGTAAACCTATGGCAGCTTTTGATAGGCCAAACATATAAGAAACACACCTACATTTATCCTTGTAGCAGAAAGAGCATATAAGAATGCTCAGGGTTTATGCGATTACTGTGATAAACCTTATGAGAGAGGGCATAAGTGTAATAATAAAAGTACCCAACTATTACTTGCGGAAGTACTTAGCATTGGTATAGATGAATTTATGGAGAAGGAAGTTGATGCTATGTGGAACGAAGAGGAGTTTGAATAAGCTAATTTAATCCTTTATATTTTAGCTAGTGCACTTAATGGAAATCATGGTCATTCAAACTCAATATGCAAAGGATTATAGGGACCTAATTAAGTAAACTACGAAGGACAAGTTCCCAATACTAGTGGTTGAAGAGTTGATTGATGAGCTAGCAAGATAGACCTAAGGTTTGGATATCACTAACTCAAAGTGTTTGCAGATGACATACACAAAATAATCATTAAAACCCATAATAGAGACTATGAAGTTTTGGTGTGCCATTTAGCTTAACCAACACACCAACCACTTTCCAAGGCTTAATGCATCATGTATTCAAGCCTTTCTTAAGGAAGTGTGTCTATGTGTTGATGGAACACTTGTGCAGTAAACACATACAAGATAAAAATTAGCATTTGAGAACTGTATTGCTTACCATGAGATAGAATTGTTTGTTGGAAAAAAGAAGTAAATGTGCCTTTGGAATGACAATAGTTGAGTGTCTGGGGCATTTCCTAGAGAAGGGGTGTCCATTAATCCAAGTAAGGTTGAGGTAGTCTAGGAATGGCTAGTTCTTAAAAGCATCAAAGAATTGAGAAGTTTTTTGAGGGGTTAGCTGGATATTATGAAGTTTGTGAAAGACTAGCATTCTTTAGTGCACCACTTACTTCTTAACTTAAAAAAGGAGCTTTCATGTGGATTGAAGAAGTTACTTACGCTTTCCCAACTTTAAATCATGCTCTGTGTTCTACACTTACTCTTGCAGTGCCTAATATTTCCAAAGTATTTATAGTTGAGGCTATTGCTTCACTACATGGTATTAGTGAAGTTTTGATGCAAGAACATCAGGCTATAACCTTTATAAGTAGGACTCTAGGGCCCAAGTGGCAAAAGCTATCAATGTATTGAAAAGAATTGTTGGCTGTGGTTTTTGCTATTTAAAATTAGAAATAGTACTTGGTTCACCAACCTCTTATTATCAGTACTGATCAAAAGAGCTTTAAGTGGTTACTGGAAAACTAGATATCCACATCATTTCAATAATTTTGGCTTTCAAAATTGATGGGGTATTTTTATGAGATTCAATATAAGAGTGGCAAAGGCAATGTGGCTTCTGATGCATTGTTTGGAGTGATAGGAGCAGAAATTTTGTGTGCTATACCCAACATAGAAGCTACCTTGTTAGGTGATATTCAAAAGAGTTCACAATTAGACCCCACCTTAAAAGTAGCGATGGGTATGGGGTGGGTGGAGCCATACTCACACCCATACCATTTTTTGAAACTACCTATCCCCATACCCATCAGGTTTTAAAAATCCACACCCTATCAGTACCCATCGGGTGCTTCTGGTATTTTGGGTTTTATTCGGGTACATATACATTGCAAAACACAATACCTATCGAGTTAATTAAGTTTAAATTCTAAAGATTCAAAACTAAATAAAGAATACTTTTTACACAGATTTCCTGCTTTCTTTTATAAAGTTATAGTGGAATGACATCAAGAATAAACAAAGGAAGAAAGTAGAGTGTAGAAGTATAAGCTGGACACTTAAAATGCATAATATACCTACAAAATATCAAATTTGTGGGTAGTTGGATGGCTAGTTGGAAATTTACACAAAGCAATTGGATTTGAGTGCACAATACATATTTACGTACTGAAACTCAAAGCACCAAACCACCAGATGTTCCATACCAACAACCAAGCCATAAGGTCTTTGGATCTAGGTACACCATAGATATTAAAGTTCTGAAATTAGGCAACACTACATCAACATTAACTTAACACCAACATAAACTAAAACGTCTGAACAGAATATAAATCAAAGGCTCATTAAAGCACCAAGGCCTAAACATCACACCATCAACAGCAAGCCATCATGGAGCCTTCATTCTAACATCACTTCTGATTCGTATGGAATTGATTAGATAATAAACTTTTAGATAACGTTAATGTGATTTACATAGTTTAAATGAATAGCAAATTAAGAAAAATGCTTGAACGAATAAAAACATAACATTACTTATTGGATCAACAACTTCACTAATTGTCCCATCATTAGAATTTGAATTATCGAGTACAGCAGTGATAACTAAAGAACTCTCCAATTTAGTAGCTATGAGAAAGTTTGTCAAGTTGAGCATGTAGAGTTTTAAAACTAAAATTGCATGAGCTCTAAAGAAAGAAAGAAAACAAGCAACATACATGACCTTTAGAGGTTTCTCCAATCATCCAATTTTGTAAGCACATCAACGCTTCCATGGTTTTGGCATGCAATCTTGAGCGATGTGGACTAACACCCATCCTCCCATGCTAAATGTACTTTTAGAAGCTACTATAGAAACTAGAATTGCTAGTATAGCTCTAGTAGTCATCCTTAATGTTGGATACTTGAAATCTTTTTTCCAAAAATGTAATACATCGAAAATTTTTATATCATGTATCACATCCTCCTCCAAGTAGTGATCTAACTTAAATCTCAAGTTAACCTTCCTTTTCTTGGTTTTCTTATGCACGAGAAACCTGTCTTAGCAATCTTCTTCTTTAGAAAGCCTTTTTTGGGAAAAGAAAAGTCGCTAGTTGGGCTTGGAGTAGAATGAGTTGGATCCTCAAGTACTGGAACTTCAACTTTTCTATTCACATACTCCACTAAGAGTTCATACAACAAGGAGGTTATTTTTTCAATCTCCCTAGTAGGGTCACCTTTGTAGATTTCCTTGAAGTAAAAGTCCACACAATCCAATTTATTCCTTGGATCTAACATTGAAACAATTGCTAATCACCCATTCATTTCACTCCAATATTAATGAAACTTGTCAGTCATTCTAGATGTCATATCCACAATAATCTCAACATCAGATCTCAATCAACTTTCAAGTTTAATTTAATCTCGCAAATAAGCCTAAAGAGCAAGTTGGCAGTAGGAAAATTTCTTCCAGATATCAATAAAGTCATTATAGAGGATCTTGAATTTCTCACATATCAGCTCGACAAATTTCCAATTGTTGGCACTAGGTTAAGAACAACTTAGCCTCCCATTTGCATGTTTCAATCTCTCAAAGTTTTCCTTATAAAGCAAAGATGCCTTAGGCATCAAATAAGTGGAGTTCCAACGAGTTTTACAATCAAGATGAACATTTTTAGTTAGCTGAATTTAGAAACCCGAGTCGAGTCCTCAAACTTCTCATATCTTTTGGGGGTTGCAACCCAGAAGATAATACAATCACGAATTCTGTCAATCCAATAACCAGTCACATCCAACTCATCTTTTACAATCAATTTTAAAATGTGAGCACTACATTGCATTGCAAGAATTTACCACTGAGCATGAGAAAACTAATTTAAAACTTCCCAAGCAAGATGTCAATCATAAAATCATGTGTTTTACAATTATCTACAACAACAGAAGAAATCTTATTTTCCAAATTATGTTGAAACACACATTGATCCATGAGAATGTTTGCAAGAACATCACTTGAATGTGGATATGGCACATAGTTTAATCTAAATATCATTATTTAAAGCACATTAAAATAAGAATACAAACAATGCCACATTATCAAGCATTCTAATTATTAAAGACACAATATTAACCATTTTTTATCAATAAATGTAAATAAGCATACCTGAAAGTATGATTATTAAGGATCCAATCATCATCTATAAAATATGCTGTCATTGTTATGTACCCCTTCTTCTAATTAAAAGCCATCCATAAAGCAGTGGTCACTACAACCCTGCCTGGATTTACCTCCAACAACTTCTTTAAAATAGTGTCCCCATCATCAAACATTTTCAAAACACCCGTCCTTAATGTGCGGCAAGACATCATTACAAAATCAGGATTTGGGCTCACTAACAAATTGCTTAAAGCCAAGATGATCAACCATGGACAAAGGATATTCATGGTAACAACCATCTCACCTAAATCTTACCTTGACTTTTTTTGATTGAACTCATGGTTTTCTAATCTCTTCTCTGCACTCTTTCTAGTGTTCAATCTTAATGTTTGCTTTCCATGAGCGCACAATTTCCTTATTACACAAGACTTCAACAAATGGTCACTTAAATGCTTAGTTTTACGTGACCATTTAGCAGAGAGTCTTTGTTTGCAATGCATACAACTCTTCTCCTCCCTAGTACCCTCACCTTCTAGCTTAAACTCATGCTATCCCATGAAGTTCATTTTACCTTAACTTGCTGTAGGAACATTGGTCTTCATCAAGGGTAAGTCCTAAGCCCGTTTTGTTTTACCTTGGTCATGGATGAACTTACTATATGGATTCAAGATGAGGTACCATGGCATATTGTTTATTGATGACATAGTCCTTATCGATGAGACCAGAGAAGGGGTTAATGTCAAGTTAGAGCAGTGAAAAGACACCCTCGAAGCTAAAAGTTTTAGGTTGAGTAGGTCAAAGACTAAGTACTTAGAATGCAGATTTAGTGAGGGGGAACGTGGGATTGAAGACGGGGTGATCATCAGCTGTGCCGATATACCTAGGGTCAAGAAGTTTTGATACCTGGGCACAATGATCTAAAAAGGAGGGTATATTGATGAAGACACTAACCACCGAATAAAGGTAGGATGGTAAAAACAAAGAAAAAGAAGGATGCTCTACTGAGGAGATGTAAAAAGATTGAGCTACTGGGATGTCGAAGTGGGTAGAGTAGACCAAGGAAGAGCTGAAGCAAGGTGATTAGAAATGATCTGAAGACCTTAGGGTTAATAGAGAATATGACTTAGGACAGGAAGCTATGAAGATCTAGGATTAAGGTTGCAGACTTTAAGTAATGTGTCTCTAGCCCTTCCCAGAGTTGTAGAGGGCGCTCAAAGTGCGAAAGCTTGGAGTTCACTATCACACTGGGAGGTTGTTGTTGTTGTTGTTTGCTGCAAGAACATTAGAAGTGTCTACCTCATTAACTTACTCATCATATACTTCTATAACTCGAGGTACTCCACCTCCACAGCATGGAGGACGTGGAGGATGGCATGCCGATGATGAAACTAATGGTGGAGGATGCTGTGGTGGTGGCATCGAAAGGATGGGGTCTGATGCAGGAGTGGGAGTGCCGATGGTTGTAGGTTGACTTTCACTATCCATCTGTTACAACATAATGAACAATAGCAAAAAGATGATCAATTCAATTATAGAAACAAAAATCCTAAATTAACATTTGTAAAGCAACCTGCTCATGAAGGAGTCAACAATCAACATTTGTCACTTGACGCTCCAATGTATATAAAGAAGAAAGGCATAAATTTTAACAACAATGAACAAATTTTAACAACAATGAACAAATTTTAACGAGAATTGCTAACATTTGTGCTCATCATTAAACATAAGTTTGTAATTAAAAATAGTGGGCATAATGCCTGTTATGCTGATTTAATGTTTTGAATTTGATTTCGTGGTGTCGTATGTTAACAAAGATCTTAAGTGGGTCTAATTACAATTTAGTCCCTTGTATTTAAAGTTTTGTTGGTTCAAAATTACATCACCTAATTAATTTGGTTGGAAAGCTCAATATAGGTAAGCCGAGTCTATAGTAGGTTATTTTTATTGTCAATTCTAAATCACTCCCCCCCCAAAGGTATTCTAACATAGAGGATGAATACTTAGAAATGAAGGATCAAAGTTTCATTAGTTAGTAGGCAAAGGTCTCCATTGATGGCATTATGAGTGTGAGTCTCTATCTTTCATCAATCTTTATATATGCTAACCTTGCTCTATCAAGGTCTCTTATTTGTGTATTAATTTAATTTCTTTTTATTATTTTATTAAGTCTTGTGCCTACGCATTGCAACAATCTTCATCCAATAATGAAGAAATTAAAAAACCAATATTAGTCTAGTTTATATGAGCGGCTCTAAGATAAAAACAAAAGCATTTCAAGCAAATTGAATAGATTAGGCAAAGAACGCGAGAGAAGAAGAACCTGGCATGGTGGACAATTGGTGTAGGTAGTGCAACGGCTAAGGAAGTGCAGTGGGTAATCGGACCAGATGGGCTGACAGAGGGAGAGACACTAAGACAGAGAGAGGTGGCTTAGGTATGAGAAGCTGAGGCTCTGAGTGCGAGAAGCTGCCTACTACCATGCGAGTTGTATTGACTAGTGCGAAGCAGCAGGAGCTGAGTAGTAGCAGATTGATAGAGTTAGGATTTTGGGAGTAGATGATGGGAATTAGGATGTGTGACTGGGTGAGTGAGCTAAATGAGACTTTGGGCCTTTTTTTAATTGACTCCCAATGCACCTCTGTCGGTCTGCCCTAAAAAATTTAAAAAGAAAATCGGGTATGAGTATGGAGCGGGTCCAGGGATAGGCATGCCTGTGCCCGACTTGTACCCGAACCCAAACCTGTTTTTAGCACACCTACCCTATACCCACTTTTTTCCATTTTCTATACCCATACCCGCTATAAACAGAGTGAGTTCGGGTCAGGTTTGTTAGGTTCGGTCAGAACTCCCATCCCGATTTACAAGACTATATTTGGCAGCTGCAGCAGAAAGTTATGAATCTACATGTCGTGTTCAATCCAAAATTATGATATTTCATATCCTTTTACTACCTAATTTTGCTCGTAATAAATTACTTGATTAGATTTTAAATATGGTTTTATTTATTTTTGTAGATATTATGGAGATTTGAGTAAAATGAATATGAAGCTTGAAAATGGTGTTAGATCAAAAGAAGAGGGGAAAAAAGGGAAGAACACCAGTCTAGTAGTCGAGACCAAGTCATCCTTCTTTTTCCCAGGTATCTCTCTCTGCCTTGCCATGTTTTTACTTCACAGGTCGGGCCTAGTCTCATGGCACACTTGCTCCAAACTGAAGCCCAACACACCTCTTTCCCCTCCTTTTCTCAGTCCTGTACTTCCTTCTTGACCTGTCTGATTGCCTTCTTCTTCTCCTGCCAAGTACCTTCCCTGTCTAGTGTTTCTCGCTCATTTATTTGCCCACATGCCAATCACATGAGCCGACCTTCTCTCTACCCCCTTTTCTTCTTCCTTCTTCCTCAGCAGCACCCTAGAACCCTGAGAGCTTTTGCACGCTGCTGCTTCATCTTCCCATAACTGTGGCTATCTCTCTCTTCCATCATTCATCACATTTCCACCATCCATTACTTAGCATCAATCATTAGTTTGGTGTTATAGGTTGAACATTAGCTCAAGTTTAATATCATTAATCAAGGGGAGATTGGCTACAATTTGGGGCTACAAAATGGACGGCAGAGAGAATAGAGATGAGAGATTAGGCTTTAATTTTTTTTTCTCTTACTTGTTTTCATTTTTGTTCAGACTCATTCATCTAAGCTCTCAAAAATTTGTAATGTTCTTAAGCTATTGTTCAATCTATAGAGATTTTAAGGACTTAAAGTTGAATTCACTGGGTTTTGTACCAACATCAAGCTTAGTTTTCACTACCTTTTCTGATTTGTGGGATTAGGTTTGGCGTTGTGGTGATTCTTGATTATTGATTTCATTTGGGTCTATGCAGATTTGGAGTTCAATTGTGCTACCAAGGTTCTGATGTGGTTTCCATCTCCCTTGTGTTGCTTTGGTTAAGTTCTGTGCATCTTCACTCGTTCTCTGGTTTCTGTCTGTTTTTTTCTTAGTTGAATTATAAAGCTTGTTGAGTTCCAGATGTGGTGATAATGTTTTCAGGTTAATTGATACTTTTTTTCGTGGTTGACTATAATATTTCGGGTTCAATGTTGCCATTTAGTTAGTGGCTATGTGTGAACTTCATTATTAAGAGTCTAGTGAGTTTTAGTTAGTTGTAAAAAAAAAAATCCAGCAAGTTTAGGCAAATGACATAGTTGTTAGATTTAAACTAATAATTATTTTTTGTTAACCTAGTTAAAACATGCTAGTTTAGGTCATTAGTAATCCAGTTTCATAATGCTTCCCTGAGGATCGACGCCTATAAGTGCTTTGACAATAAACCATGTGCTTGCGAATTTCACAACTAGTTTTTAGCATCATTGCCAGGGATGAGTTTCTGAGATTAGGTTGCGTTGAGTCGTTGGCATTTTCTTTCGTATTTTTAAATATTGATTTTGTGTGTGTTGGTTTAGTCTTGGTTTAGTTTAAGTTTTAGTTCAGAATTCTTTAATTTTGATTTTTGATTTGAGTTAGTATTTTGATTTTGTATTTTTATTTTGGTTCAATTTAATTGTGACTTTTAGTGATTATTTGGCTAGGGGAAAAAAACAGTACTAACAAATCTAGTTTGGTACAAAAACAGAAAAAAGGGAAAACAATTCTAGAGCAGGCTTTCATGTTTTCTAGATTCTTTTTGATTTATTTAGACTAGTTCGGGTTTGAATTTTTTTGATATGATATTTTTAGTGGATTCTCCAAGATTTTTAGAGTCTAGATGAATTTTTATGTGAATTTTAGAATATTTTGGAATTCTTTGTGATTTTTATAAATAATGTCCTGTTGAGAATTTTCTGCACTATTCTGGATAGAAAGAAATTAAAGATATTCATATTCCTTGTGATTGTGCTGAATTTCTTGCATATAGTGTTATGATTTTCGGAGTTTGCTTTTCTATTTTACTTTTAGTTTTTGTTTTGTTTTAGGGTTTGATATTTTCTATTTTTGTGTGTTAAGGGGGGGGAAAAAACTGAAAAGTGCCCATTTTCTATTTTTTGTATTAGGTTACTTTTTGATGTTCAAGTCTTTTCAGTCTTTCTTTTATTTTGGTAATATAGTTTTATTTTTATTAGTTTATTTTGCTTTGCTAACTTAATTATTTGAGTGTCTTGTTTTTTAGTGTTAGTCATTAGTTTATAGTTGTTGCCTTAGAGTCATTGTTTTTTCCTTTTACTTTTTTGTTCAACCAAAAAACCCCAAAAAAATTTGAATAAAAATTAAAAATCAAAAAAAAAAAATTGAAACATCCTTAAAACTGAGAAAAATAGAGTTTTTGAAATGCCAGTTTTTAATTTCCCACAATTTGAGCATGAATCTTTCTGGAGTTATGTATCGAGACTTAATGACTATTGTGCGCAATTAAATCGACATTTTAAAAATTTGGAAAATATATGAGGTCATCGTTATGGGTTTGAATTTTGAATCTCGAGGTTATGGTGAGTCTATGTGTCCTGAAGATTTACTAAGATTTTTATCTAGAACTCAAGATGAGGTTTGTGATTTCTTTGAAAAATTAGATTGGGATACTTACCAGTTTGAACAAACTAAAGAGAATTTGAGATACTGCACTTATGGCGAGTATGTTTTTCATGCGAATCCTCACTCATATGATCACTTTATAGATTCATATTACCCATCTTACTCTTATGTGCCTCCTGTTTTGTGCGATTACTGTGAATCTTCTAATCATGATGCTTGTAATTATCCATATCGTGCTTATGTTGGTGCTATATGTGCAAGTGTTAAAACGACGACTAATGACATAACTGATAAAATGGTAGAGACTATGAAGGAGAAAATTACTGAATACTCTCAATGTTTTAATTGTAGTAGGGAGAATTGTAGTGAATCTGACTCTAGCTTAGGATTTCCTAAACCTGCAGCTAGTCTTTATGATGGTTTTGAACCCTCTTATCAATCTAGGTCACATTTGCATGATGGTATGCCTTTGCCTAGCCTAGGATAAGAGAGTGACCTCCCTATGTCTCTATCACCTGACTTTGCACCACACACTAACTCACATAAGGACATCACTAAGGATGTCCAGGTTTTCCCTATCCTACCTGCCCCTTTTACCCAATCTTTTGAGTTTGAGGTGTGTGAAGACCTTGAGAATTCTAACGAGTTAGATATGAGTGTCATGAGATAGATGAATCAAAAGCTATTTGTTTCCAGGAGTCATGTGAGGAGGAAGTTGAGCCCACTAATTTGGAATTCAATGATGATATTCTTTCTGTAGAATATGAGTCTTTTTCACATGGGTTTGATATCAATGAAAGTTTTCATAAGGACTTTTGTGTTGAATATGAATTCTTCTCTTTTGATCCCATCATTACTGACCTCTTCTTTGAATCTCACAAGTTGAAATTTGTCAAGTCTGAGACCATTTTCACTAAGAAATTTGATCTAGACCAAACTCTTGCACATTTTAATATTAAGAGACTTGTAGATTTCAGACTCGCTGATTTGAATAAAGAGCTCGTTCATAATGCTAAACGTGCTAGGCCAATTACCCTTTTACTAGCTAAGTTTGATTATATCTCTATTTTTGATATTTAGGCCCAACAATTTGACAAGTTGAAGTAGGCCCTTACTTGTATAGCATTGACGCTATTTGGCACCTACTCAATTTTTATTGTTGTAATTTGGTTGGGAGTTGTTCTTGCCAGTTTGATAAGCTACTACGTGCTTTAGTGTGTTAAGATTTAAGTAGCTATGTTCAGTTTGATATGAGGTGGTTCATGCTCTATAGGCCTCTATCTAAATGAATTTTAAGAGGCTATAACTTGGATGTGCTTTTGCACCTGACCTGGTACACTCGTTCCTCTCTATTTCTCTTTTCATTTTGTTTTCTTTTGTATATATTTTTTGCTGGGTTTTATTTTCTTTTTTTTTCCTTTTTAAGTTTAGTGTCTTGTCATTTTTCTTTCTTTTTGAGCCTTTTGTGTATTTGCTTTTCTTTTTAGTTTTTATGTTTCCTTCCACTCCCAATGAAGACATTGTGTGACTTAGGTGTAAGGGTGGGGACATTGTGTGACTTAGGTGTGGGGGTGGCTATGTTCTTTTGTACCCTTAGTATTAGGTTATATATAGATGTGGTGTGCATTGATAGAACTTAGTTCTAAGTGTGATGTTTGTTTACAGTCCTAACCCTTGACATTAATTCTAGAGCAAGCTTGACTTTGATAGATGAACTTGTGAGATTTTGTGCCTTATAGACTAATTCATCATTTTAGTCTCAGTTTTTCTTTCATATGTATCTCTTCCATGATTACATCTCTAGAACTGGCTCTGATGCTCTTTGAAATTACAGTTAGCATGTGCATTATGATGCTATGATAGAGACATTCTTTGTTTTTGCGAGGCCACATAGCCAAATTACCACCCAATGAATGTTTTTACCCCCCTTTGAGCTTTGACCATTTTGTTGTGAACCCTTCATTTTAACCTTTGGCCTAAACATAGTTCCTTTTTTCTAAGCTAAGACTAGTGAAGCAACACTTTATTATTCAATAGGTAGCTTTTACGGTATTTTATGTAAGTGGTGGTTGATTTTGGTTATGTATAGGGGATGTTTCGTTGTGTCCATTTGGGACACTGAGTTGTATTGTTTTTGTATATGCCATTCATTCATTTTCTTAGTGAAATAAAAAAAGAAAAAAAGAGAGAATTGATGGAAAAAAGAATGAAAAAGTTTCCAAGTTGGAAAAAAAGTTGAAAAAAAACAAGGATTGTGAATGAGAGTGGGCATGTACATACTCATTTTCTGTAGTATAATTTTATGGGGTGCGTTCTTATTTTGTTTTGATAGAGCGTGTGGTTATTATAATTGATGTAAGTGTTGGTTGCTCATAACTACGACTTTCAACTGTTCATTTTCCAAATCTTTTGTCCCTGTCCTAATCCTTTACCCTTAGCCCCATTACATCCCTGAAAAGTCCTCTGGATTATTATTTTGCATTTTGCACTTTAGTGGTGGAGAATTGAGAATCTTACCAAGTTTATGACAGTTTGTATAATTGGAAGAGAATTGAGTGAACTTTGTTATATCTTAAACATATGAGCGAGAGTGTTCCACATTTCTCTAAAGTGAGGTTCTACTAGTCACACTTATACATAATTTTCAAGTGGGGTGAAAGATTGTGTATGGATGTCATAAGTGGGGATTAAGAAATTCTTGATGTGTACATTATGTTTATATGTGATCTAGTTCTTTGGTTACTAGAGTGATGTAGTTGATTGGAGTATGTATATATTTTTCCCCGATGTTGTATATACTTAGGAAAAAAAAACACTAAAAAGATTTTTGATTTTCTTTTTCTTTTTATAGATTTTGTGGGTATCTCTTCTATAAACCCTCACGAGACCTTCTTTGTCCACTAGGGGTAACTTAGGGGTTTAAAGGGCTTATTGCACATGCTAAGTATAACTATGATTCCTACAAAAGTTGGGTTAGGATTTTATTTTCTTTTCTAGGATGTTTAGTTTTATTTACTTGAGGACAAGCAAAACCTAGGTGTGGGGGTATTTGTTCAACCCAAAATTATGATATTTCATATCCTTTGACTACTTAATTTTTACTCATAGTAAATTAGTTGATTAGATTTTTAATATGGCTTTATTTATTTTTGTAGATATTATGAAGATGCGAATAAAATGAATATGAAGGTTGAAAATGGTGTTGGACCAAAAGAAGAGGGAAAAAAGGGAAGAAGACCAGCCCAGCAGTCGAGGCCTAGTCGCCCTCCTGCGTTCCCAACTATCTCTCTCTGCCTTACCGTGTGTTTGTTTCATGGGCTGGGCCTAGTCCGATGGCACACTTGCCCTAGGCTGAAGCCCAGCACGCCTTTTCCCCCTCTCATTCTCTGCCTCATGCTTCCTTTTTGCCATGTCAGATTGCCTTCTTCTTCTCCTGCTGGGCTTGGCCCAAACGTTCGGCTAGTCGAGGCCCAAGCACCTCCCTAATCTAGCTTTTCTCCCTCACTTATTCACGCACATGCCAGTCATGTGGGCTGACCTTTCCCCACCCGCTTTTCTTCTTCCTTCTTCCTCAGCAACAACCCAGAACCCCGAGAGGTTTTACACATTGCTACTTCGTCTTCCTATAACCGCGACTGTCTCTCTCTTCCATCATTCATCACATTAATGCCACCATCTGTTGCTTGGCATCAATCATCAGTTTGTGGTTATAAGTCAAAGATTAACTCAAGTTTAATGTCATATTAATCAAGGGGAGATGGGCTGCATTTTGGGGCTGTAAAATGGACGACATAAAGAATAGAGAGGAGACATTAGGCATTAATTTTCTATCTCTTGCTTGTTTTCATTTTTATTTTAGATTCATTTATCTAAGCTCTTAAAATTTGTAATGTTCTTATGCTATTGTTCAATCTATAGAGATTTTAAGGATTTGGAGTTGAACTTGCTAGGTTTTGTACCAACATCAAGCTCTATTTTCACTGCCTTTTCTTATTCGTGAGATTAGGTTTGGTGTTACGATGATTCTTGATTATTGATTTCATTTGTGTCTATCAAGATTTGCAGTTTAATTGTGCTCCCAATGTCCTGATTCAGTTTCCATCTCCCTTATGTTGCTTTGGTTAATTTCTGGGCATCTTCTCCTGTTCTTTGGGTTTTGTCTATCTTTTTTTTTCTTAGTTGAATTATAAAGCGTGTTGAGTTTCAGATTTGGTGACAATGTTCTTAGATTAATTGATACTTCCTTTTTATGGTTGACTGCAATATTTCAGGTTCAATGTTCGCATTTAGTTTAGTGGCTATGTGTGAACTTCATTATTAAGAGTCTAGTAAGTTTTAGTTAGTTGTTAAAAAAAAATCCAGCAAGTTTAGGCAAATCACATAGTTGTTAGATTTAAACTAATAATTGTCTTTTGTTAACTCAGTTAGAACATGCAAGTTTAAGCAAATCACATAGTTGTTAAATTTAAACTAATAATTGTTTTTTGTCAACTTAGTTAGAACATGCAAGTTTAGGTCATTAGTAATCTAGTTTCACAATTCATCCCTACGAATCGACACCCGTAAGTGCTTTGATGATAAACCGTGAGGTTGTAAATTTCACAGCATTTCTCTTAGCATCAACAATAGCCAAGGAGAAAAGAGAACTTGGTAGTTAGCCCCGATGAAAGCTTGAGCAAAAAGTCGCTGACATGGGCCCATTCATCTATAATACCTGGGTATTCTAATGGGGAAGAAACTTAAAAGAGGTTGAAGAATCTTTTCATTTTTGGAAAGGATTGGATAAAGGGGTGTCAAGTTTTATTAGAAGATTCCTAGTTTGCCAAGCTTATAAATATGATACTGCAACCTATCCTAAACTTCTACAACCTCTACAAATTCCTAATAAAATATGAAGGAATGTCTCAATAGATTTCATAGAGAGGCTGCCTAAGTCTATGAGGACGGAGGTGATAATTGTGGTAGTACATAGAATGAGTAAGTATGCCCACTTTATGGCACTAGGTCATTCTTTTACAACTTTGGAAGTAGCTCAAGCTTACTTGAACAATGTCTTTAAACTTCATGGCGTGCCTAACAGTATTGTGAATGATAGAGATGTTATTTTCTTAAGTCAGCTTTGGCAAGCCTTGTTCATAATGCATGGGATAGATCTACTAGTTTCCTTCTTTTACCATCATAAACAAATCGTTAAATAGAAGTTGTGAATAAATGCTTAGAGACCCATTTGACATGCATGTGTTCTTAATCCCCCAAAGATTAGTGTAAGTGGATTCCCTTGGCCGAATGGTAGTACAACACCACCCTTCACTCTGCTATTCAAAAGAAACCTTATGAGGTAGATTGTGGACAACAACCACCTATTCACTTACCTTATTTCCTAGGAGAAACAACAATTGAGTCTGTGGATAGGTCATTGTAGTATTGGGAGTAAGTGACCAAAATGCTAAATTTTCATCTACAAAGGGCACAAAACAGTATGTAATAGCAGGTAGATGCTTGTAGGTTTGATAGGCAGTTTCAGTTAGGTGATTAGGTATGGTTCAAAGTACAATCCTCCAAGCAGATTGACGGTGCAATATAAATGAATAAGAAGCTTGGTCCAAAATATTTTGGCACTTTTCAAGTGGTAGCTAGGGTTGGTGAAGTGGCTTATGAACTGAATTTTCTGCATCATGTGAAAATTCATGGTGTTATGCATGTGTCCTAGTTAAAACATTTTAAGGGTGGGTTACCTCTTGTTCACGTATTCCACATCGGCTCCAAGGCATAGATGCTAACTTCATCCTCAATCTTAGTAGATACTTGAAGGAGGATTAAAGAGAGGGGTAATAAGCAGCCATGCAATTTTGTGTGGAATTGGAAGGTGTAGCCTCTACTGAAGCTACTTAGGAATGGCCTATAGAGTTCAAACAAATATTTTCAAACTTTTAGCTTTGAGAACAAAGCACCTTAACAAGGGGAACGAATGTTACAAAGAGTTTAAGAGGTGTTAGAGTTTGTTACGTTGTTATATTTGCATGCTTATGTTGAAGATGTTACATATTTGGGTAAGAAACTAGTTTGTTGTTGCAATTGATGCATATGTATAAAATTAGTTATAAAGACTGAGATAGAATCAATAAGAGATCTTACACAAATGATCCTAAACATTCATATTCTCTCTCCTTTTCTGTATTCTACGATCTTTCATTGTAGCTATTTGAAGGTCTCTTCTTAAGTATTGAGTACCTTCTTCAAGCTACCACATTGTCACTAGATCACTCTAAGCCTGTGTGATTACTATTGATTTATCAAGCATTATCATAATCATCTATGATTTAAAGATCTCATCCACCTTCCTACCTACAGATACCTTATTTTGTCTGCCATTGACACCATTAACGTGTTTTTGTTGCTGGTGACACCATCATTAGAGCTGATAGATTCGTGGGCAAGAAATGAAGCAATTTGGGACGTTGATTCCCTAACTCTTAGTAAGGAGTACGATGCTTCATGAGTGTCTCTCGTCTTATCCTTTGGATTGTTTTGATTTTTTTAGAGTGATGGTGCTAAATATGATGTTATAATGTTGCATTTATTAGAAGGTGAAAAACATGAGGAAGGATAAATCTATGAGCTTTCTTAATGAGATGGGGTTGAAAAGTGACAGTGAACTGTGATGGTTTTCATGTAGCATAACTCTGGGATAGAAATCTCAAGATATGTTGATAAAGAATTGAAGATAGAGGGGGGAAAAAAAAAAGACAATCACAAAAGAAGAGCATAAGAAAGATTTGATAGCCTTGCAAGTGAACCAACAACTTTGAGAAATCAACCCACTAATCTCCACTTTAAAATGAATGCCCAAGTAGAAATCTAATGGGAGGACTTAAGCCATCTCTGTTCAATGCGAGATAAAAATATAAGATTTTGGTAGTGAGAAAACAACCATGAGAGCTCTTCCATTTCAAAATCTGCATATAAAAATTTCACAAGCATTTATAAGGATTCTGTATATTTATAACCATGAGCTCTCTTGATGAGATGGGGTTGAAAAGTGACAGTGAACTGTGATCGTTTTTATGCAGCATAACTCTGGGATGGAAATCTCAAGATATGTTGATAAAGAATTGAAGATAGAGGGAAAAAAAAAAAAAGACAATCACAAAAGAAGAGCATAAGAAAGATTCGATAGCCTTGCAAGTGAACCAACAACTTTGAGAAATCAACCCACTAGTCTCCACTTTAAAATGAATGCCCAAGAAGAAATCTAATGGGAGGACTTAAGCCATCTTTGTTCAATAAGAGATAAAAATATGAGATTTTGGTAGACAGAAAACAACCATGAGAGCTCTTCCATTTCAAAATCTGCATATAAAAATTTCACAAGCATTCATAAGCATTTTGTATATTTGGAATTAAGTAGTCCCCCATGACTTTGGGCTAGCCAATCATCTTTTAGAACTTTCTAACCATGTTTGACAAAAAAAATTTTAAAAAAAATATTTTTAGGGTAGTACGTCTACATAGTGAAATGCTCATAAATTCATGTAGCAAAATTAAAGGAAAAAAAGGGACCACAAGGTAAAAACTTTGAGTTTGAAATTGTTTTTGCACTTGTACCTTTTAGATGATTCCTTGCCCACTCCATTTGTTCAATATTTCCCAAGAGGGAGGGGTAAGTTTTGGATGTTCATAAATTCCTCTTAAAATATTAATCACTAATTCATCCATTTGGCTGACAGACAAATCCCTTAAACAAAGCATTGTATTTGTAAACCTGCACTAGCCACCAATTGATTTTTTGCAGCATATCTTGGTGCACACTTGTATTCTTAGAGCATGTCACAGGTCTTGGAGATTAAATTTAGTAAAATGGACTTGTTTGATTGCCCAAAACTGAGCTAGAAGTTGATGAAGTTTTTGAATAGAAATTAGAACTTGGAAAGAAAAGGTGAGGTTGGAGCAAAATGCGAAAGTTCCTCACTTAAGATTAATAAGTGCCTTAGTGCCCATCTTGACTTACTAAGACCTCTTGAAGGTCCCAAATCCCCAAAGCTCTTGGAAAGTCAACCCCTAAAGACATATTTCTTTGAGTCATCAAAGGAGTTACTTGAACCAAAGACTTGGCATTTTGAGCACATTGAGTTTGGTGACTTGCTCTGCATCACATTCTAAAGCCAGTCAGTCAGTTCATTTTTTGTAAATATATGGAGTGTACCACTCCAGGGGTTTTAGCTATCCACGACGATGGTCAAAGAAAACCTAAGCTGTTCATTTTACCTTAGCTTACAAGGTTGTTTATAGGGTGAAAGTTCAACCATTACCCACTCAAAGTCCATCCAACTTTAGCAACAATTTAGTACCCATTTTAAAGAGCCCACCAATGCCAATTTAGACCAAAGTCAACGGTCTACTAAAGCAAGTTACATACCAAAGTCATCATTTTGCTAAAGTATTTCATGACTACTACTTTAAACTACTCCAACTATTGATTTTCTTCATCAGTGCCCCATGATTTGACAACATTTTCGAGGGTCAACTAAGGAGACCAAATTCAAAGTAAGTTCTTCTACTTGAGAATCCCTTGTAAGAATAATAATTATTTGGTGGGAAATGAATCATCAAAGGGGATGAATTAACAATAATAAGCATAGTCTTCTGTATGCCTCATTTTTATGCATTTCTATCCTTGATACTTCCAAGTTAAGTGTACTAGATTTATGCTGCTTCTTTTTATTTGATGGGAGTTAATTCCCTTTCCCTTATAATTCACAAAGCTTTATAACCCATCGAAATCATAGAATCAAATGTTGAAGGCAATAAATGAAAACAGGTTGCCTAACTCTAAAAATCTCTATCTCCTTATCTAATTGAAATTGGTTTTGAGTTAACTAGATACTTTAAATAGGTTATCTATGGCTCAGCCTTTAATCAACTTATTGGTAGGTCTTTAGGTTTGGTGGTGGAATTGCCTTTATTCAAGTATTATGCTTGGTTACTTTGAACTTTGTTTTTGAATCCAATTTAGCTCAAGCATATTGAAAGTCTTCATAAAATCAATTTCCAATGTTATTTGAAATTTAATTTGAGTAACTCATCTTTGAAAACTACATAGCTTTGACATTGTCTAATAAGACAATGACACCCAGGTTCAAAAGTACATGCGTAGGAGACATGCTAGTCAGTGATATTGGTAGCTTTACAATATGGTATACAAACCTTTACTCATATTGCTGGCATATGCCAAAATTAACGTATTACATTTGGATTGATTTAGAGGAGTTTCAAAAAGTGAAACTAGGATTCTTTAAATTAAAAAGACATGATTCCGCATTGCAACAACTATAGATTATTTTCACCAAATTGAAGACTTTGTTAGATGACATGCGACGATGGTTCACGTTGCTTGCATGGACTTTTGGTAAGATTTTACCGTAAACCTTGCCTTATAGTGCTAGGCAAGGTGGGAGCATTTGTTGACATCCTTTGATTGGTAGTGCCAATTTACTTATGAAAACGCCATTGACTGGTTAGGTTGCTAGCCTATATCGGTGCATAGGCCTTGTTTTTTGTTCTAATTTTGCTTTTCTCTAATGTAGCGTCGGGTTTGGCCATTAACACGTCGACATCAATTTCGCACACGGACAAGGCACATATGTAGACTTTTAGTTTTTGGTGACGATTTCCTCTCTACCTTGTCATTTGTCTACTGTGCTTAATTATTTTTACTATTCCTCTTTCCCTTTTTTCGATAAAAAGGAACTTAAGAACTTATGAATTTGATATTTATTTTTTCATGTCTTATAGTTAACCATTTCTCCATAGATTTTATACATTTTGTACATTTGCCCTTTGGTAATGTCGATATAACTTTTCACTACAACATAATTTTTGACTACAAAACAATTTCTAGTATGTTCTATGTTTTTTCTCAGGGTAAATAATGATATAGATGAATATCTCTATTGAAAAATGTAAACTTTATTATTTAAACAACTGTTTGGAAGTATTTTTCTTATAAATATTCATATAAATTGTACATGAATTTTTATTTAATCTATAAATAAACATTTTCATTGTTTGTAGATGACAACTTTGGATGTTCCATAGATTTTCTTTCTTTCTGTGAAGGGATGTGCAAAGGCCAGATATGCAGAATTGGAAGCCAGGTCTAATAATTCCTAGAGTTTTTTTATCTCTATAGATAAGCATTTGTTTTGTACATGTACAAATAATCATTCATTTAATTTGAAGTTAAATTTAACGGTTAGTTTGAAGATGTTATTGAGCTTTTAGATTTACATTTTAATTACATATTAATACTCATTTTATATTATAGATAATTTTTTTTTTTTTTTGGAAGGGATGTACAAAGGTCCTAAAGATAGAATTGGAGCCCAAATTTTTGGTAACTGTTCCTAAAGAATTTACATCTAAGGATAGGCATTTGTCTAGTATACAAATAAAGAGTTGCATAGATAAGTATTTAGAATGAAAATAATTACAATAGTTTGCATTTATTTGGTATTAAATTTATATTTTGAATGTTTATTAATAAGCATCTTAGCTTTTAGTATCATAGTTAGTTTATCTATGTCGATAAACAATTTAATCATTGTAGATAAGCATTCTTATTATTTTGTAAACAACCTTTTTTGTTTTTGCTGTAAAAAATTATTATATGTTAGCATACTTTGACTATTGATATAGAGGGAGAAGATGTTGGTTCTTAATATAAGAACTATATTGGATTTTATACTAGACGTAAAAAATAAAAATACAATTAAGGAAAAATAAGCATGTAAGATGTACACCAGATTCGAAACTAGGTACTTGATAACTATTCTTAATTGATCATGCATACTTATTGACAAGCATTCATTAAGTGGAATCTAAATAAACATTCATTTACTATATTGGTAAGCATTTCTTTTACGTGCAAATAAGCATTTGTTTAGTATGAAAATAATTGGTTAAATTGTACATGTTTCTTCTGTGATTCTTCTGGGAACCTTGAGGAACTTGTGCTATCATTTGGGGGGGAGGAGGGGGAGGGGGAGGGGGTCTCTTCTTCAAGAACATCTAATGCTCAAGCTAGAGGGAATTTTAGAGAGAGTAGTAAGTACAATGCGTCTTATAAAAGTCTTAATAACCTACCTTTGATGTTGGCCACAACTTGTTCATATAAGGTTTTAGGATGACTCTTAGAGGAGTTTTATAAGGATTCTACATCTTTATATATATAGATTATTTGCTAGTTTATTTGCTAGTTTTACTTAGATTCAAAAATCTTCAGCGATTCCATATTGATTTAGAAGACCTTGACTAGATCTTTCCTTCCCTATCAAACCGTGTGCATATGAATTATCCTCAAGGCTTTTGGACTTAGCTTTTAGTGAGTTTGTGTATAGGCTAGACTGCTCAATCATGGTGGCTTGATCTAGTTAATTCTCTTTCTTGGGCTTTTACTGGACTATGACCTAATGCCTCTTTAGAGCTGTCTCAATTAGTATATAAAAGCATTCTTAGATTTGGTCTTCCAAATAAGCATTTCAGTTACCTATTGATAAGTATTTTAGTTGTTGGTATCATAATTTGTTATTATATTTCAATAAGTAATTTAATAAGTGTTGATGCATTTTCATTGTTTTGCCAATAAGCTTTTTTTGGCATGTTAGTATGGGTTGATGTATTTTAGCTCTTGATATATAATGAGGAGAGGCGTATTCTTAAAAAAGAATTATATTTGGACTAGAAGTAAAAATAAATAAATACTAAAAGTAAAAATCAAATAAAATAAACCATATTAAAAGCAAAGGCAACTTTGTTAATAAAAAGTGAAATTGAAAGAAAAACATCGATGGAAAAGAAAAAGGGATATAAACAAAACTTTCCTATATTACACATGAGCTTAGGCCATATGTTTGTGAGTGATTGGCCTAGTCAACTAATGTTCAGCCTTCATCGTGATCAGTGACTCTATGTATGGGATAATTGGGCCCCTTGTGTTGAATGTGTGTTAAGTAAGCGGTCCTAGGTAGAGCAGACTTTTTGAAAATTTTATTTTCTAGGCTTAGATTGCTATGTAGGATAGATATTAGTTTATGTCATTTATGATTTTACAACTAGATCATTGAGTTTTTACTTTTGCATTGGTTTAGTTATCCTTGATCTACCTAGTTGGATAGGCAAGAACTGTAGTAGGATTGTTGCACTTTTGGGGGTGACTGGTTATTCGACAAGATTCTTAAGGAAAGGAAGACAAATTAGTTTTAGTTGGGCCTTAGTTCAACATTATGTGCCATAATAGGCAAACACCTTTGATTTGGAGCTTATAAAAAACTTTAACAAGGTCTATGTTGTTATCAATATACCAAATGATGAAGTCAGCCTCCAAAACTTAAAAGCTTCATGGATCGACTTGACGAAAGCCTGTGACTCCTTATGTTCAAATTTTATCAAGGACAAATTCTATGGTTATTATTTTCCTTAGAAATTTTGTCCAATGGATAATGACTTGTGTGAGGTCTATTACCTATTTAATATGACTTATTGGGGTTTCACATGGTTTTTCCCGAGAGGGGTAAAGGAGTCCATGTTGCCTTTTCTTTTTGTCCTTTTAATGCAATATCTTACGAGATGACTTAGAATCAGGGCCATGGCCCCAGACTTCAGTTTTCACCTAAGCTATAAGGCTATGTAGTTGAATCATATAGTTTTTGTACATAATTTAATTTTATCTTGCAAACTTGATATGCATTCAGTATAGATAATGAAAGAGGGAGTGCATAATTTTAGGCAGTATCTAGGCTGCATATTAATAAGGAGAAATCTAAAATCATTTTTAGAGGGGTGTCAGAAGCTATCAAACAACTAATGCTTAAAGAGGTTGGGACATTTGCCTTTTAACCATCTTGGTGTACCTATAATGTCATCTAGATTGAGTAAGAGTGGCTACTATGTTTTGGTGGATAAGATAAATGCAAAAGTTAAAATCCGGGGTAATAGGAATATGTTTTACATAGGAGCAGTTGCATTAATTAACTCTATCTTCATTAGAGCGATAGTTTTTTGGATCGAAGTGTTTATTCTCCCTGAGTATGTTATAAAACAGAATAAGATAATTTGTAGAAGATTTTTATGGGGTGGAAAAGACCATCAAATAGGAGTTCCGTTAGTAGTATGGGACATGGTTCGCAAACCTAAGGCTTATAGAGTATTAGGAAATTAAAACCATCCCTATTTACAATGAAGCTCTTATTGCTCATTATGTATGGGATGTGGCTCATAAAATGGACAATCTTTGGGTGTGAAGGATATATGAACATTATTCACAAAATATTTCATCATAGGACTATCAGCCAGTAGTAGATAAGTGCTAGTATTGGAAGAAAATTCATAAGCTCAAGCATTATGTTAAAGAGGCTTTTATTGCATCTTGGAGATGGAAAGTTGAAAATTCAAGGCAGATTTCTATTAAAAAGGATTGGATGCAAGGAGATCATCTCAAATGTAGATGGGATGTGCTTGTGTGGAATGGACAAAATATACCAAAACATTCCTATATTCTATGGATATTGATCCATAAAAGGACACCAACCTCAAGTAGACTTGTACAATTCCTCAAGGGTTTGGATAATAATTTAAACTTTGTTAGGATGGGAAGGAAACACTAATTCACTTGTTATTCTTTTGTTGTCTTGCTACTATTGCGAGACATAAGATGCTGGAATCTCCGTGTGTACATTGTGTTGCGTCATCTCTTGATCAATTTCAAGACTTGTTGATGTATATAGCATCAAGGGCAAGTTTGATTTGCAACCTTGCAATAAATCAATTTAGGATGAATTAAGTTGTTTATTTTATTCGATCTAGTTTATTGGCCTAAGCCTTAATAAAAGGAAGAAAAGAGCATCAAAATGAAAAATCTACCATCATGGCCCAAATCAAGTAGACAAATTGGGTCGATTTTGGTCCAACAATCCCCGATCAGGTAAGTCAAACTTTGGTCAATAGTGATCAATACAGGTCAAACTTTAGTCAAAGGTCAAGCTCAAGGTCAAGGTCCACATATTAAGCTTGGAGATAACAAAGAATGTGGACAACTCATCACTAACTTAGATTTCGTTAGAATGTGACTGGTCAGAGTAGATGCTTGAATCCTATTAGCCCACATTAACCTCATAGTTCCCTAATTTCTATTGGTTTAATTTTGTAACTTACGGAAGGAGCACTAATTCTTGTGGCTATAAATTAGTATCTTATATTTCGTTAGAAGATAGACTTGATTTGAGAATTAATGGAATGAAAGCTATAAGGCTTTTCTCTTCCACAAAGAAAATCTCTCTTTATTTCAAATACTTGAGTATTTGCATGGTGATTAAGTTAATCCTTTAGATTAATTTTTGGTGCTTTGCTTTAGAGAATTAATTGATGGATTTTCAGGTTAAGTGGTGGCTTGAGCCTTTATCTTAGTCATATCCCTTTTAATTAGCTATTCTCCTTTGGTTATTTAAGGCCTAGCTTAGTTAAAGGTCTTGTTGATTGATAGTTATCGAAGTTTATGCACTCTTGTGATTAAGAGCCCACCCATTGACATCAAATTGGTATCAAAGCCGAAAGGTCTTACTTTGGTTGATTTCTCAATGAAAACCCTTGTCCTCCTACATCCAAAAACTCAGATTTTGATCTCCTAAATTTCTCCCACTTTCCTTTCCCAAAAACTCAATGAAAACCCTCTTAGTCCATAAAAAAACCCCAAAGATTTGCCATATACAATTCCTAATCCAAACACAACCCTAAATTTTCCAACAAAAGCAAAGAACCGTAAAAAACACAAAACAGAAATTTAGCACTGGCACCTCGTACCAAAATCTTGTACTTTGGAATTTGGTTCTAAAAATTTGGCATGACCACCCTGTGTCACCCAGCATACCCGTGCCACCTTCCTGACTCCCATTTTCTGCTCCTGCTACCCTCAACATGATCGTGTTTCCCCTGCTTTCCATATTTTTCCCCTCTTTTTATCCCCCTTTCCACTTCACCATAGCATGGAAGATAAAGTTATCCTTGAACTACAAGCTCAAATAAGGAAGCTTACTAAGAAAAGTGCTCAAATGAAGAAGGTTATGAAAGAGCCTCCTTACTTTGATGGTATTAGTTTGGATCCTATCATCTATTTGAGATGGATTCAAACACTTAAAGTTTATTTTGAGGCTCAAGGATGTTCCCATGAAGAGAGTTTCTTGTAGCTACTCAAGAACTCTACTCTAAGGTTATGCTTACTCTTGTTTAAATGTCTTAGGAGGGAGAGAGCTCGTCAAAGCAAGCCTAGAATAAATACCTAGAGTTGGCTCAAGTCGCATATGAATGTGAGATTCAACCCAGATTAACTCTTTGAAAACGAAACCTTGAAAGAGGAATCTATTATAACTCAAGAGAAGATCAAGCCTCAGCAAGAAGGAGAGCCTAGCATGGATCATGAAGAGGCCAAGGAGGAAAATGAGATCATTTTAGATCTTGAAGAGAAACAATTTGAGTTAAAGCCCACCTTGGAGGATATACTACCTATTGTCCTGCAATCTCACTCTTATCCTCTCCGTTGTTCCATTTTAGGAATTGGGGTAAACATTACCAAACAAGCACTATTTTCTTTCTTAAGGAGCAACTTTAGAAATGAGGCCTTATATGGGATGTTTCCTTTGAGTGCTAGTTATGTTTTACTTGTTAGATCATAGATGTTTGATATTATGCAAGCTTGCACATCCATGACTCCTACAAACACTAAGGGCAATCATGAGCATTTGCTTCTTTATCCCCACCTTACAAATACAAACTAAGGGAGAGATATCAGAAAAGCATCCACATGAGAACACAGGATAGAGAACCGTTACTAAGAGCAAGTCTTTAATTTCCTTCCTCTTGGCTAAACCAAACATAATTAAGGAATTAAAAACCCTACATCCCTTGCCTTAATTAACATTGAATGATTTTGGGAATGTGCTTCTATTATCCATTGATCAATTTGGGATGAAACCTCTCATGGTGTGTTGCTCATTGAAGATTGTCATATAGCCTTTAAAGGTGAGTCCGCACAGGCCAAGCTTGTGAATGATAAAGCAATCTCTTTTGAGATAAGTTTTGATGAGTATATTGAAATTTTCAATTGACTCATAAATGTTGGAAAGATCTTTCATCCCATTAGAGTATCTCCTAAATTGTTGAACAACTCACATGTTTAAGAAGGGTGGTATTCTTAGCATAATGAGTTTCTTAAGACTCAATAGGTGTAATAAGTTATCAAGATTGATATCTTTGGGTTTCAAGCATAAGGATTTAAGGGCAAATCCTTTCGAAGAAGGGTGTTTTGATGCGTATAACCTCAAGGGTAAGTTTGGTTTGCAACTTTACAATAAATGAGTTTAGGATGACATAAGTTGTTTATTTTATTTCAGCAAGTTTATGTGGCCCAAGCCTCAATGAAAGAGAGAAAAGAGCATAAAATAAAGAATCTACCATCATAAGCCAAGTTAAATAGACAAATCAAGTCAATTTTGGTCCAATAGGCCCCGATCAAGTCAAGCTTCGGTCAACAATGGTCAATCCAGGACGAACTTTGGTCAAATGTCAGGGTCAAGGCCCAAATTTTAAGGTTGGAGATTAGAAAGAATTTGGACAACTCATTACTATCTTAGAAGCTTCTAATTTCAATTTTTATGTGCTTAAATTATTGTTAGAATATAATAGGCTAGAGTAGATGCTTGAATTCTATTGGCCCACATTAAATCCATAGTTGCTTAATTTTCATTGGCTTATTTTTATAGCTTAGGGAAGGCGGCAATAATTCTTATGGTTATAAATTAGCCTCTTTATTTACTTAAAAGATAGACTTGATTTGAGAATTGATGGAATGACAGTTAGACTGCTTTTCTCGCCTATAAAGAAAATCTCTCTCTCTCTATATTTCAAATACTTGAGTATTTGGATGGTGATTGATTGAATCCTCTAGATTAATTCTTGATGCTTTGCTTTAGAGAATTAATTGATGGATTGTTAGGTTAAGTGGTGGCTTGAGCCTTTATCTTGGTCATATCCCTTTTTATTAGTTTCCCTCACATTTAAAAATTCACGAAAAATTTCATTAGTTTTCCTTTGGTTATTTAAGGCCTACCTTGGTTCAAAGTCTTGTTGATTGATAGTTGTTAAAGTTTATGCACTCTTGTAATCAAAGACCCTTCCACACACACCACTAGCGAATGTCCAGCAAATGGGATAAATTGAGGAAGAAATTGATATTTGATGTATATGTTGCTAACTAATATCAAGTTTGATAGGGGAAGAACTAGACATATTTCAACAAAGTGCAGTGGCCCGTAGATAGGATCTATGAAGAGGCCCAGAAGCATATATGCTTGGGATTTGACTTTTCACCTTAATATAATATAAAATGTAGCAGATGGAGGAATCTTTATAGCCACTGAGATGTACTAATAATTGGTCAGGCCACTTGCGAGGTATATTTTTACATTTTGGGAATACAATCCTTTACATTATTACTTAAAAAAACACATAGTATTAGAAACTATAAAATATCAAAACAAATATATTTTTCCTAAAACAGATGGGTTGTCTCATTATTGTATTCTCTATAGACTAAGCTAATATAGTGGCCATAGCTGTCTAATCAAAAAAAGTTGGGTTGGTGGGCCTAATTTTTGGCTTAGGTCGGCTTGTCATTCCCCTTTCTCCTTAGACTAAGCTTACTAGTGAATTGAGATAGATAGCTAGTAAGGCTCACCATTTACCTATGTTTAAAACGAGTTTTGTCTATGGAATGGATGATGAATGAGGATGAAATTCTCAACTCTGTTTTTAAGCAAGGGAGTTGAAGGATTAGTTAGTGAGACTGTGAAGTTACGTTGTTTGGTTTTCCTTTTGTCCCACATTGTTCTAGGAAGAATCCAAGACATGCTTTTTAAGAGAGAGAGAGAGAGATAGAGAGAGAGAGAGATATTGATTAGTGTGCATATAAGTCATTAGGCCTATGTGGTGGGCTCACTCATGCTAGCCACTAAGGTTCAAAGCAAAGCATTGAATCTTACTTGTGTGTGCACTACGTGGTTGCAAGGCACTTTTGGGGCTTATTAGGTGTAGTTAACATTTAGCATGCAAACGCATAGTGTGGGAGCGTGAGACCCAATGTCTCATATAATAGTATTTTAATTTTCCTTTTTTGTTGAACAGGAGATACACAATTTTTGTAACTGTTAATTATCCAATTTAATTAGGAAATTAAATTAATAATTGTTGTAACTGTTGAAAAGATGCAGATTCTATATAAGAGAGAAACAGTGGTGCTTCGATATTGCAAGTCATAGTAACCAAACACTTTGGAGGAAAATTTGTCAATTCCCATTGCAAATCAAATTGAGCTGGGCTAAATGTTGTCTTCAAGATGGTGTTCGATCACGCCTCATAGCCATTGTTATTCCCTAATTGTCTTACCTATTTTTAATAACATTAAGATAATATTTGTAAATGGATGGATCAATAAAATTGCATTTAGAATTATGAATCAAGACTACGTGAAACTTGGATAGGTTCACTAATATCAATTTCAAACATCATGTTCCTACTTTCTACCCTGAAGCTTGTCACATTCTTGTTACAAATCTGTCTCACCTTCCTAACTAAGGAGGTGATTAAATAGATGGATCAAGAAGCGATTGAAAAGATGACACAAGCCCGAAAGCAATCCGAAGAGGACGAGTTTGTTCATGGAGGATATATTCTGAACACTCTTTATGACCATTTTTGTAACTTCTATATGAAATAGAAGTCACCAAGTGAGATCTAAAGGCTCTGAGGACAAGTTCAAAAGTAAACACCAGGTTACTGATAAACTTTTAATGATGAAATATTTTGAGTTCAAGGCGTCTAATAACATACCTATAATAGATCAAGTGTAAGAGTTACTTTACAGATCCTTGTGAATAGGCTTCATAATTTAAAGGTATCACAATTCCCGAATCACTCAAATTTGGTGTGATTATTGTAAATTACAATAATTTTGGAGTGATAGTAGCAAGAATATTCTACATAAGAAAGAGAACTTTATTATTGAAAAATGCTTAAGCATCTTCGGATTGATTAAACTATCAGGAAATGTCATAATACAAACTGCATTTCCAACCTTTTTTACCAGAAAACAATCGAAAAGTGAATTTCTGACCTTATTCCAATGCTTTTGCGTGTGAGGAATATGTTAGTTGGAAAATTTTACCAACTGACAAATTTAAAACTGTTGGCAATTTCCGACCATATTTGCATCATATTAAATGTGGAAAAGTGCTCAGTTGAAAAAATCTCTGATTATTTACAAACCATTTCCATTATATTTTTACCAACCATTTTTCGAAGTGGGGACTACTTTTTACCAGCCATTTTTTGAAGTGATTACTAAGAAATCTATTATCCAACAAACAAATTATTCAAGGAAACATGTTATCAGGAATACAGTGCATTAAAAGATGGTAATTACTACGTCTCAAAAAGATAACATGTAATAATATTGCACTAGTCCATGCTTAGTGGGAAGATCCTTTCCAGTTTACAAAGAGTAATAGGAATATTTCTAACCATTTGGGCAGTATATATGTTTGCGACACTTTTGACCACAAGGCTTTAAAAATTTGACTTATCCCAACAACAAGCTTCCAAACTTGATTTGGTAGTGCATCATTGGAAGTAAGAACTCTATAATCACATGATAATCATGGCTCTTAAATGAAACACAACCATCTAGCATCTCCAACAATGAAGCCCATATATCTCTCTTCTTTGCTGTGTTTGCTCATCATTAAACGTCATCAGAGGTGGAACATATTCCACTTGATTTTTGGGATAAAAACTGTTTATTTCTTTTAAATGGATGATCTAGTGGCAAAAACCAACAATAGAGTTAAACCAAGTTTCCTTTCCCTTTTTTTCCATTAAAAAGACTTTGTTCTACATAAAATTTCGACAGGCTAATGTGCCATGAATGCTTCTTTTTGAGAAGACATCATATGCAAAAATGTCCTCAATAGTCAACATTAGTGTCATCTTTATTAAGAAGTCTTCTTTCACAAGATATCAAAAATTAAACACCTTCACAAAGTTTTTTATTCTTTTCAAGTCAGTTGTCAATGGATGTAAGTGCAATTCTATCTTGGACTTAGGATTATTAGGGTTAGAAATGATGCATGTTAAGAACATACAAGGAGTAATGATAACTGGCCAAAGGATTAAGTTTTGGAAGACATATGATATAGGGTGAAGCCATCATTACATAAGTCGAGCATGACATTACGTGACTCTAATGCGAAATAAGAGTGTTTTTTGTTAAATGTTTTTGTACTTCTCCATTAGATAGATGACACAAAACACTAGGTTGATATGGACTTTCATGCTACAATTTCATATGCTCAACAGAACTGTGCAAAGCAAATAACATTTAAAGTCGGGGAATGATTGGTAAATAATGTATCCTCACATAGGAAACTTCTTTCATCTTTGCCTTCCTTGACCTTGTTATTTTATTTATGTCTTGAATAGTGACAAAGCTTGCACTCACAAAGGCCTAAATCATCCATACAATACAATATGTAGCCATTAGAATAATAATCTATCTTCTCAGCAATTAGCCTAAATTTCCCTATGATTTTCTTCACGCCACAGAATATATAAGGCTCATTTCCTATTGGATGCACCACTTTCATTAATCTAGCAAATACATTAAAAACAGTATGAGCAATAATATAATCAGACTCAATGCTTGTTAGTCTCACTACAGCCTCCAACTCCCTTATGGGACTACCAGGACATACTGGTCTTTGCATTGCATGGAGCACCTCATAAAACCTTTGAGACACTATATTTGAAGGTTCATTGATAGCAAGGTCTATATTTCTATTTATAGGGTAATATCCATATCTAAAATTATGCCTAAATGTGTCTTTCACCAATGTCTCACAAGTGTGTATATATTCGTTGTCATCATCTATATGTATATTGCTTTAGGAACCATGATGTATATTGCCCCATATCATTTTCTTGAGGTTCACATTGCCCATACAAAGTCAAAGACTAATATCCTTTATAAGAAACCTAATAGAACACAAGTGCATGGAGATATCGTAGCAAATCAAGGTCGTACTATACAAGGACTTGGTCAATCCGCTAGGTTTTATTCCCTTAGGATAGGCTAAGCATATCAATATTTGAAATTGAAATTAAACTAAATCAAAACTAGAAAATCTATGGGATAAATTTTTTTAGAATTAGGTTAAACAATTTTTAAATCAATCAATTCAAGTAAGACTAAGTAACTCTTCCTAATCGGGTAATTTCAAAACCGATAATCAAAGTATCAAATCCCTTTTTTAAGGAAGAGTGAAATATCTAAATCAATTTGTTTCTCAAGCATTCTTGATTTGTCCATATTCATTAGGCATGTGATTATCAAACTCGGTTTCTTGAATGACAATACTTTCTCATGTAATCACACAAACAATTCAAATATGGCCTTTCAACAGCAGATTCACTTATTAATCAGTACTTATCTAATGTTTAAAAAATTCAAGAAAGTGATGAAGCTTTTCAGAACGAAATCAACACTCCAGTATTTGATAAACCAACCTAATAGTTCCAAAGCACCCATACGATCAATACAAGATTAGATTTAAATACAAGTTTAATATAATCCTAAGATCAAAACTACAATTCTAATATGAATTAACACAATATTATGTATCATTTTAGATGACAATAAATCTAATGGAGAAAAGAGACGAGAAGAGAAGGGAAAGAATTGCTCAACTCGAACATGTGCTTAAATTCATCGAGTGCAAACTCAATCCAGCTTGCTCGTGGATCTCCCACTTCTACTTGCTCTCACTCACTCTAATGGAATCTAATTCTAATCTAGATGTGGAAAGAATGGTGGATGGTTGCTGAAACATGCCTTATATTGTGAAAACTGAAGTAGGAGAACTCAAAAACCAAAGGAAACCAAACAGTCACACGTGACATATGTTGCTACGAACTATGGTTCCTACGATGGGATGATAATGGTGCCCATTGGATGCTTCAAAATGTTGTAAAGTTTTCTTTGCTGCTGAACTAGACCAAGTGGCCTAGGAACCCGTCCTTTCTTATACAATTGGTTCCTCTCTTCTACAATTAGTGCAAGCCGATTTTGGACTGTTTGTGGCTAGTTCAAGCAAAATCACGGCTAATTCTTGGCTTCTTATTTCTTCTCCATCTATTTTTCAGGCATGCTCAAGTTATCTTAGTTAGAATCTAGGAAATATCAACAACACCAACCCCAAGCATAAAGTAGAAAAAGGAGCATGAAATCACTAACAGGGCATGCTTGTCCCCAAAAATGCAAGCATAACCTCCTAAAAATTCTATACAAATTGGGAACCTATCACTTCTACTCATGTGTTTAAATGAAACATGGGTCCATTCAAGACCCAGTCTAAAGATGTTGTCTATGATATGCTTGTCAAGCTTTTTAAATTCTTCATCATTAAGATGCTATGTACACATGACAATCAAGATGACGTATATAGGGTTGTAACGTGGGCTTAGTGGTAAAGGGAAGCAGCAAATGTTTTAGGACATGTGGAGCTAATAACCAAGTAGTTAAAGGAGCAATGAACAATACAATGAACATACTCCCTATAAAACAAATGGAAAATGAGTGAATAAAACAAGGAACACAAGCTATATTCAAGAAATCAAATACCCATCATTTATTCACATTCTTTTTAAATTTTTTTCTTTCTTTTTTTTTATTTTTTAAATGAAAAGAAAATAAAATTTCAATTATTTAAAGGCATAAGACCATCAATTGTCAACTCACAACCTTATCCAAACATAAACAACCCAAATAAGGTGGGAATAAATCCAAATTTACAATGTCATCGATCTCTCCACAAACCAACATACCCAATCCACCATAAATACCCCGAAAAACTATTGATGACATAAGAAGTGATGCTCCATAGACTTATCTTAAGGATAAAGAAAATGTGTATATAGCGAAGAATAAATATGGAAGGAATCATAACAAAAATATTTGCAAGCTCGAAAGGGTCAGCAAAGAGGACAAACATTCAACATAAGTTAGGCTATTTGGCTAAATGGCTAAAATTACCAAAGAAAGAATGAGTGCCTTTATCATATCATCAAATATGTCCATGTTAATGTATTTGAACAAGACTCTAGGCATGTTCTAGAAATGTAACATGGAAGAGTCACACAGATGAAAAAACATGTGACTAAGCATGATAAAATATTCCAAATAAGGCTTGAGATCTCATTCTACCAACAGCATAACTAGCTCATATCATAAAGCACATGTATCAATGTTAGTGCTAATGACTCTAAGGGGCAACACGATTCTCAATCAAGACAAGGGGCCGAAACAAGAGACATTTACAAAACCTTCACAATTAGTTAGCACCAAAGGGATTATACATCTAAAAACAATCAAGCTTATGAAACCTACCATGCTTAGGAAAAGCGTCATTGGAGGTTATCTCAAACTAAGCCATACCATTTTCTACATGCAATCCTATATGCAAACCTTACATGCAACACACCATTTATATAAGAAAGCATGCAAAATAAACATATCAACTAACCTACACAACTGTAGGCATCCCACCCCTATGCTTAGACCAACCATTATTCAAATTTAAAAAGTAAAAGAAAGGGAGGGGAAGCAAAAGGGAAAAATCTCACCAGGTATGGTGCTGCTTTAACCTAAGCTAAGGTCTCAAGCGCATCGTAGCATTGAAGCAAATCAAAGTTGTTTCCTAAAAGGACTAGGTCAATCTATTGGGTTTTAAGCACTCAAGATACGAAAAGTGGATCAATATTTAAAATTGAAATTAAACTACGTCAAAACTAGAAAATTAATCAATTCAAGTAAGACAAAGTACCTTTTCCTAATTAGGTAATTTTAAAACCGATAATCAATATATCAAACCCCTCTTTCAAGGTATAATAAAATACCTAAATTGATTCAGTTACTACTTCTCAAGGGTTCTTGGTTTGTTCAGGTTCATTAAGCATGTAATTATCAACCTAGGTTTCTTGAATGGTGGTTCTTTCATAAGTAATCACAGATACAATTCAAATATGGCATTCCAACATTCCATTTCACCTTTTAGCACTTCACCTGATTTCTAAAGCATGCAAGAAAATGAAGAAATTTCTCACAAACAAATCAATACTTCTATATTTGATAAAACAATGCAAGAGTTCCAAGGCATTCAAATGATTAATACAAGATTAGATTCAAGCACAAGTTTAATATAATCCCAGGTTCAAAATTACAACTATAATAAGAATTAACACAATCTAATCTATTAATCTAGAAAGCAATAAATCTAATGAAGCAAAGAGAAGAGAAGGGAAAGAATTGCTCCGCTTGAACGCGTGCTTTAATATATCGATTGTAAACCCGATCTCGCTCCATCACGAATCTCCAGCTTCCACCTACTTTCTCTCACTTTAATGGAATCTAATTGTAACTTGGATGGTGAAAATCATGGTGGATGGATGTTGAAACCATGCCTTGTATCGCCAAAATCGAAGTAACAGACATCAAAAATTAGAAGGAGCTAAGTAGTCACATAAGATCTAGTCTACCATAGACCACCATGAGCTGATCATGGTGCCCATGGATGCTTCAAAATGCTACAAATTTTTCTCTACTGCTGAATTGAACCAAGTGACCCAAGAACCGAAGGTTCCTAATTTACACAATTGGGTCAGGCTGTTCTGGGCTATTTGTGGTCAATTCAAGTGAAATCATGCCCAATTCTTGGCTTCTTATGTCTTCTACATCTAGTTTACAGGCATGCTTGTGTTCTCTTAGTTAGAATTTGCAAAATATTAGTAACGCCACCAAACCCGAGTGTAAAGCAGAAAAAGGACGATAAAACCACAAAAAAGCACGCTTATCCCTAAGGATGCGTAACCTTCTAAAAATCGTATATAAATTGGGAACTTATCAAAATCCCTTCTATAAAGATGAGTTTTACATTATTCGGGGAGAGGAACTTCTTCTTTTTGTATATAGCACGAGGGCATCGATAGCATGTACACCCGAACATATTTTTCTATGCTAGTAATTCCGACCCTTCATACTAGCTTTTGATTAACAAGGAAGGGGAAACACTGAGGCTAAGAATAAGCAAGTAAAATGGAGAAAAATTTGGAAAATAGAAGTTGGTGTAGTGATGCAGGGGTTTGCATATGCGAAGATGTCCTAACCTAAATTTTGGATAATAGAGTTTACCCAGCTTATAGATCAACTATGGTAGAAACCATTGAGCATAAAATAGTCTGTCATGCATTAATTTCTAATACTACCCCCTTAAAAATTCCTAACATCATTCGACTAAGTTCCATAGAGGTAATATCTCTAATAAATGCAAGGTGTATGCATCTAAAGAATTAAAAGTCAAAGTTGCATAAACAGCTTCACAATTAAAAAATATCGAAGAATTATAGGGGAACACTTTGGAGATCTATTGAATTCTAAGAGTACACGACCACAAGAGGGGGGTGAATTGTGGTGTTCGATTTTCGCCTATTTACTGACAAACAGCCTTAGACCCTGATTGCAGAGACTGTTTCTGAATGACGAACAGTCTTGGGCCTTGTTTGCAGTGGCTGTTCCCAATTGGTTCAGAAGCGAAAATCAAGTAGATAAAAGCGGAAATAAAGCACACACGATTTTTACGTGGAAAACACCTCTAGCCCAACTGAGGTGTGAAAAACCACGACCTACCTCGTGTAGGATTTAACCACTTCACTAACGGGCTGAACACGTTACAAAAGTAACACTCCTTGTTACAACTTGTACCCCACGTAACCTTCTTCTCTAAGACAGGTTACACCACATCCAAATCTCTCTAGATTGGACACGTCCAAAGTCCACACGACTAAGGACACACTCACTCACTTTTGATCTGAGATCAAGAATACAAAACACCTTACTGGGGTGCTTCTGACTTAAGCAGGTGTAAGGTACAATGAAGTCCTAGTATGCCAATAGTTTTGAAAGCTCAATTTTTGCACAATCTTGTCACGGTTTTTTCTTTTGAAATGTAGCTCCAGAAATCTCAATGTGTTTGTGAAAGAAATCGATTTTTCCCTTGTGTATCTCTGCCGAAAGGAGTGAAAAGATTTTCTTATTTAAGCAAGCAAACCCAACGGCTAACTCCTTCAAAAAAGATAGAAAAATCTTCTGATTTTAGCAGCTTAGGAGATTTCTTCAGATTTCCAACGGCTAGGAACAAAGAAGATAAGATTCTCCTAAAATATAGGGATTTGATACTCACGGGATAAAAACTGATTAGCCACTTAATATAGCCGTGTAATTTAGCCCAAAAAGGATAAAAATCTTGGTTTCAAAATTTGAATCAATCATGGCCTAAAAATAAGGAATAAAGATTTTTCGGAAAAAAAAATCTCTAGCAAAAAATGGTTTTGCAATCTGCTACATATATATAATAAATAATAATCTTTTTAGGACTTAACTAATCAGCCTAGGATTTCATAAAAGGATTCTTAGAGCAGCCAGCCAACCAAAAGAAATTTTTAGATAAAACGGATGTCGCCGTTGCAGTTTCAGGAACACCCTAGGCACCCTATTTGCAGGGTTGTTTGGAAATGGTGTTCTGAAGCAAATCTCGAAAACCGTTTCAAGAAGTGTTAGAATGAGACTTTCAAGATTGGCATATTAACAAGAATCTAAAAGATAAAACCTGAATCAAATCGAGACTTCTTGTTGTAAGAATTAGTCATCTTGTCGAGGATGGATGTGCAACTCCAAACACCTTGGTCACCTTGATTACTCGGGTGATCTTGTATCGCTGAATGTAGGAACTTGGTCTTTAAGACTTAGTCAGCTGTTGTCGAGATTTGTTGTGTGCTGATCTTTGTGTCATTGAAGCTTGGAACCTGTTCTTAAAACTTGTTCTCAACATTTAGTAGACAGAACAGGTAAGTAGGATCAATACAAACAACTGTGTAGGACCTGTTTGGAGAGCTTGTTTGGAACAACATTACTCAAGCAAGTATGCTACACTTGGATTTGTTATCATCAAAACTTTATACAGTTAGTTCAACAATTTTCCCCTTTTTGATGATGACAAACCAAGTGACCATATCGACAAGAAAAAGATTTCATTTTTGTAAGTGCCTTGAGTGCTGATATATATCCACACAGGTGCTAGGTCAGTCAATAAACATATGTAAGTATAAAGACTAATGACTCAACCGTTCAACTCAACCTACCGTTCAACTCAACCTAGGTCCACTTATCTTCCCCCTTTTGGCATCATTAAAAAGGTATAAACAACAGTCAGAACATGGTGTTTGCAAGGGAATCACATAAGACATAGCAAGAGATAAGCAAGATATAACAGAACCAGATATGTCATTGAAAGTCCGGAAGGTGCAATACAAAAAAAAAGGAAACACAGAAAGAGACGGGGAAGAGAACGCTAAGAAACATCCGATGAGAACAGGTTATAAGGGTTGATTATAGCTGCGGAGGAGGGAGTTTGGTCGGGAGGGAGGAGAGAAGGGCAAGGAGATCTTCATGACGCTTGGCAGATAGCGCCTTTTCTTCTTCCAGGGCAGCCTTGACGGCTGTGAGCTCATCCTTCGGGCGGGAGTTATCCTCTAAAACAGCCTCAACTTTAACTAATGACCTCCCAGAAATGAGACGTCTAGGTGTTCAGCTCCCCTGTTTGGAGACCGAGCCCTCAGCCAGAGTATATCCACATCCCATGAGGGTGTCACTCCCTATCTCATCAATCACTTGAGCAGCCACCCTCCTTTTGAGCTCTATCTCAAAGTGCTCAAAAACCCTCGTCAATAGAAAACCATACCCAAGATCATGTGCCCGGGTGGTGTTTGCAATACACCCAATATGGCGGATCATAAGAACAGGAAGGTTGATGGGTTCCTCCCTATCCAAAAGATCCACCAGGCACTGATCAAGAGCATCAGCCTGGTTTCTACCTTGACCTCTTGGGATGATGTTCTTTATGACACACATAAAGAGTAGTTGGTGCAGAGAGGTCATCTCACCCTTCTTCACGGATGTGGGTGTTTACAGGCCCTGGTTTTGACTCAACCACTGTGAAAGCTCCAGCGGCCTGGCTATCCCTAGGACAGACTTATCCTCTCTCACATACACATCAAAGCCAAGTGAGGGAACACCCAAAATCGTACCCAGAGTTTGTGCATCAAATTACACCTGTGTATCACCAATTTTACTTGTCACCACCCCTTCGGTGACAGCACAATTGGCATAGAACTCAGCCAATTCTAGTATAGAACAATGCAGCTGGGTGTTCATGAAGAGGTCCAGCCAGTTCTGGGGGCACGCAGCTTCTGTAGGAACACCCCCAACCCCTGTTCCTCGAAAAATTGAACTCTCACTATCTTCCCCCTAACTACATTGTGCTTAAGCAGATGCGCAATCTTGGTAGAAACAGGAGAGGCAGTAGACTTTTTAGCTCTTTTGGGGGGAGGAACAGAAGAAGCAGTCTCGAGTTTAGCTGATTTTGAGACTGGAGCAGTAGAGGTCTTTCTTTTGCGAGGGGGGAGAGTGGAGGTTTTCTTGGAAGGAGGAGGAGGAGATTGAGTTTGTTCTTCTGAGGACTCGGAGAACACCGGGGTCCCCTGTTCAAAGAGGGTGTTCTCAGTAGCAGAGGAATCTGAAGAATCCTCAGAGGAAGAGGAAAATTTAAAGGCTAGACACTTCTTGTTTCACATACTAACAATCAAGGAGCGTACCTGTTCTTGCTGCTTGATCTTGGAGGAGATTCAACGGTAACAAGATAATAAAGGCAATCATATTAAATTTAAACGAATGCCAGCAGCTGCAAATAATGCACATATACTAAAATAGCACAGAATTGATTGCAAACAATTTTTATTAAACACATTGTACCTTCAACCTATGGAAGTTACAAACAGGGGGAGAGAACAGGGTACTTAGGTTGTTTCAATCAAACCTAGTTCAAGTCTATTTTTCTCAAATTGATCTCTACTTAGCGCCTTGGTGAATATATCAGCAATTTGGTTTTCTGTGGCACAAAAATTCATTGAGATCAACCCTTTTTCAATATTGTCTCTTAAGAAATGATGACGTATGTCAATATGTTTAGTTATTTTATGTTGACATGGATTTTTGGCAATATTAATTGCACTTGTGTTATCACAAAAAATAGGTATGCATCCAGTGTCAACACAAAAGTCTTTGAGTTGTTGTCTTATCCACAGTAATTGAGCACAACATGAAGCAGCTGCAACATATTCAGCTTCTACTGTGGACATGGCAACTGAATGTTGTTTCTTGGTTGCCCAAGACACCAAACAAGGTCTAAGAAAATGAGCCATACCTATGGTGCTTTTTCTATCAACCAGGAAGCCTACATAGCCAGCATCAGTATATCCAACAAGATCAAAATTGCAACCTCGAGGATACCATAGAGCTAAATCAGGTGTATGTTTTAAATACCTTAGTATCTGTTTAACAGCCTTAAGGTGAGTTTCTTTAGGATTAGACTGAAAACGGGCACATAAACCAACACTGAAAACAATGTCGGGCCTACTAGCTCTAAGGTATAAGAGTGACCCTATCATGCCCCTATAGAGTTTCTCCTCAACTGAGGGACTCCCATCATCCATTACCAACCTGGTAGAAGGCAAAATGGGAGTATCAATGGGCTTGGCCGACTCCATTCCAAAACGCTTAAGTAGTTCCTTAATATACTTTTGTTGATGGATCATGGTGCCGTTTGAAGTTTGCTTGATCTGTAAGCCTAAGAAGAAATTAAGCTCACCCATCATGCTCATTTCAAACTCACTCCTCATCATTTTGAAAATTCATTGCATAAATCATGATGAGTTGCCCCAAATATGATGTCATCAACATATACTTGGACAATCAACAGATGTTCCCCCTTAGATTTTAGAAATAAGGTATTATCTACCTTGCCTTTCTAAAATCATTTTCAAGTAAAAAGCTTGACAATCATTCATACCAAGCTCTAGGAGCTTGTTTTAGACCACAAGGAGCTTTGTCAAGTTGAAAAACATGGTTTGGAAATTCACTGTTTTCAAAACCAGGGGGTTGTTTGACATATACCTCTTCTTTAAGGTATCCGTTTAGGAATGCACTTTTGACATCCATTTGATATAGTTTGATCTCCATATGAGCTGCAAAGGCTATTAGGATACGAATAGCCTCTATCCTAGCAACAGGTGCGAAGGTTTCTTCATAATCGATCCCTTCTTCCTGATTGTAGCCTTGAACCACCAGTCGTGCCTTGTTCCTAGTAGCTGTTCCGGACTCGTCCAGCTTGTTCTGAAACACCCACTTGGTTCCAATGATTATTCTATCTGCAGGCTGGGGTACAAGGTGCCATACCTTGTTCCTTTCAAATTGGTGAAGCTTTTCTTGCATTGCTGTGATCCAATCTACATCTGCCAGAGCTTCATTGACATTCTTTGGCTCAATGTTAGAGAGAAATGCATAGAAAGCACAAAAATTCTTAAGCTTAGATCTCGTTTGCACCCTAGTATTTATATCAGACAAGATTTGATCAAGGGGGTGTGAACAATGATGCTTCCAAGGTCGTGGAGTTAGGGGATCCACAGATACACTTTCTACTCTGGCTTGGATACTTGAAGAATCAGGTTCAGAAACAGCTCCTGAGCCTGTTCCTGCACCTGTTTGCAGGCCTGTTCCTGAGGAACTGGACTGGTGTTGTCCCGAACAGGATTCAACGTTGCTTCCTCCTGTTTGGTCCTCACCTTGCCTGCCATTTTGAGGAACAGCTTCAGGACCCATTTTCTCCACGGTGTTCTTACCTTGTTCATCTTGGTGCAACACTTCTTTTCGAACAAGACCTAATTCAATTCCTTCCTCCTGTGCATCATTCTTGCTCAACGAGTTAGATTCATCAAAAAGTACATGCACACTTTCCTCAACACACAAGGTTCTTTTGTTAAACACTTTGTATGCCTTACTATGTGAGGAATAACCGAGAAATATTGCCTCATCACTCCTAGGATCAAACTTCCCTAAGGCATCCTTCCTATTGTTATGCACAAAACACCTACAACCAAATGTTCTTAAATGCATGATGTTGGGCTTTCTACCTTTGAAAAGTTCATAGGGAGTTTTGTTCAAAATAGGTCTAATCATGCATCTATTTATAATGTAGCATGATGTGTTCAAAGCTTCTGCCCAAAAGTTCCTAGGAAGACCACTAGCAATAAGCATTGTTCTAGTCATGTCTTCTAGGGTGCAATTTTTGCGCTCAACCACCCTGTTGGGGTGTTCTTGGGGTTGAGAAGTTATAATCAACACCATGTGCATTACAATAGTTTGTAAAGCTTGCATTTTCAAATTCAGTACCATGATCAGACCTTAAACTAACTAAAGAGTGTCCTACTTTCCTTTCAACCCTTTTGAGAAAGGCAATAAAATTCTCAAAAGTTTCATCCTTGGATGCCAAGAACAGGGTCCAAGTAAATCGAGAGTAATCATCCACTACAACCAGCACATACCTCTTCCCACCTCTACTTGCTATCCTCATAGGAGCACATAGATCAATGTGTAGTGCTAACACAATTTTTTGATTTAAAAGACGATCTGACTTGTTTTCCTTTTGCACAAGCTTCACAAACCTTGTCATCATTGAATTTGATGGAAGGTAGTCCAATAACTAGGTCTTTGGAAACAAGTTTGTTCAAAAGAGTGAGACTTGCATGACCTAGTCTCTTGTGCCAGAGCATTATATCATCATTTAAAGCGCTCAAACAAGTCAGATTATCTTGGAGAAGTGTGGAAATACATACTTTGTAAACATTTTTGTGACGCTTCCCCCTTAACACGACATCTCCTGTGTTTGAGTTTACAACCAAGCAATGTGTTGGGGAGAACACTACTAGGTTGTTCTTGTCACACAGTTAGGACACACTAAGCAGATTGTGCTTTAAGCCATCAACTAGATAGACATTATCAATTGAGTGGGAATGGGACTCACCAACCCTACCGAGCCGTTTCCAAACACCACACTCCCACCATCTGAAGCTGTAAGTGAGAGAAAGTTGGATTTTTCACCGGTCATATGCCTTGAACACCCACTATCAACATACCACAGCTGCTTGTTTTCAAGGTTGTTCCCTAGGCTGTTTGCTGGGTTGTTTGCTGGGTTGTTCTCTCTCACTTCAGCCTGCAAAACAAATCAAGGGTTAGTTTTGGGAACCCAGATCCACTTGGGTCCCATTCTTTTAGACAGATAAATCTCATCTTTCCTAATCCAGATCTGTTTTACATAACCTTCATTTCTTTCAATGGCATATCTTCTTGAAGGATAAGTGTATCGATAATGACCGGTTTTACCACAATGAAAGCAAACAATATTTTCAGATAATCCAACATACTTTCTATTGACTGGGTAAGAGGTCCTTTTAGGAGCAAAACCTAATCCCTTTTTATTTTGACTGTGGTGAGTGTTTAGCCATTCAAGCGCTTTTGAGGACTTGTTCCATAGCCTGTTTGTGGCGAGATCAGATTCCAATTTTTTTATTTTCGCCAACAGGTTCTTGTTTTCAGCAAGTAAAGACTCAACCTTTTCTTTCAACTCTAGGGATTCCTTTTCTGCTTTGGCTAAAGTAACAGAGTGAGTCTCTTCTTTTAAGATCAAGGATTCCTTAAAGTTTTGGTGTAAAAAGGATATTTTCTTTTCAACCTCGAGTTTTTCACTCTTAAGGATCTCATTTTTCTAGTTCTAGGTCTCGGACATCTCTTTTCAATTCTGTACAAGTATCCATCAATGAATACAACAATTCTTCAAGAGTTGCTTTATTGAGACCACGTACCTTGTTCTTGAGATCAGTAAGGTTGTTTGTTGACTCATCATCTGAATCCGTGTCACTTTGTGCCATGAAGAGCTACAGCACCTTCATCAGTTTCAGACTCTTCTTCATCTTCAGAGGAGTCACCCCAGGCAGCCAGCATTGCTTTCGAGAATCGTTTCCCAGAACTGTTTGCAGCTTGTTTTCTACCTTGTTTCCTGGGGTGTTCGTGCTCTTGCTCTTCTCGAAGTAAGGGACAGTTTCACTATGTGGTCTGTTTTGCCACATTTGAAACACCCAGTAAACTGTTCTCGGGGGGTGTTTCTGGTTTTGTTGAAATCCTTCCTTTTGTTGTTTTCTTTGACTTTCTTGAAGAATTTCTTGAACTTTCGAGTCATCATAGCCATCTCTTCTTCCTCAAGATCAGAATCATCATCTTCTTGTGCTTTTAAGGCAAGTCCTCGATCTTTCTTCATCTCCTCTTTCTGTTGAGAATTTTTTCTCAGTTCGTATGTTTGGAGATTACCAATCAACTCGTCTAGGGTGATCTTGTTCATGTCTTTGGCTTCTTAGATGGCTGTTACCTTGGCTTCCCATGATCGAGGCAAAATCCTCAAAATTTTCCTTACCAACTCTACAGTGGTGAAGGATTTTCCCAGGGATTTTAACTCGTTTATTATGTGAGTGAAGCGGGTATACATATCCATCACATTCTCACGATCACCCATATCAAACAACTCGTATTGTCTCATGAGTAACTCAATGCGTGATTGTTTGACTTGACTTGTTCCTTCATGAGCTACTTGTAAAGCATTCCATATTTCTTGAGCTGACTCACATTCTGAGATGCGAGTATATTCATCGGGTCCTAGGCCAAAATAGAGAAGTTTCTTGGCCTTGGCATTCTTTTCCATTTTCTTGTAATCCTCAGCATCATATTCAGTAGGATCTTTGGGAACCTTTTTTCCATCTTCAAGAACTTTCATGGGAACAAGGGGCCCGTTCTTGACGAGCATCCATAACTCATAATCTTCAGCTTGTATATAGTTCTCCATCCTGTTCTTCCACCAACTGTAGTGTTGGCCAATGAAATAAGGTGGTCGAGTGATGGATTGGCCCTCAAGTATGCCTTGTGGTGTACTCATTTTCAGAATCTCTCAAGGTGTTAACCTTTTAGAAGAGAACCTGCTCTGATACCACTTGTTGAATTCTAAGAGTACACGACCACAGAGGGGGGTGAATTGTGGTGTCCGATTTTCGCCTATTTACTGACAAACAGCCTTAGACCCTGATTGCAGAGACTGTTTCTGAATGACGAACAGTCTTGGGCCTTGTTTGCAGTGGCTGTTCCCAATTGGTTCAGAAGCGAAAATCAAGTAGATAAAAGCGGAAATAAAGCACACACGATTTTTACGTGGAAAACACCTCTAACCCAACTGAGGTGTGAAAAACCACGACCTACCTCGTGTAGGATTTAACCACTTCACTAACGGGCTGAACACGTTACAAAAGTAACACTCCTTGTTACAACTTGTAACCCATATGCCACGTCCAAATCTCTCTAGATTGGACACATCCAAAGTCCACACGACTAAGGACACACTCACTCACTTTTGATCTGAGATCAAGAATACAAAACACCTTACTGAGGTGCTTCTAACTTAAGCAGATGTAAGGTACAATGAAGTCCTAGTATGCCAATAGTTTTGAAAGCTCAATTTTTGCACAATCTTGTCACGGTTTTTTCTTTTGAAATGTAGCTCCAGAAATCTCAATGTGTTTGTGAAAGAAACCGATTTTTCCCTTGTGTATCTCTGCCGAAAGGAGTGAAAAGATTTTCTTATTTAAGCAAGCAAACCCAACGGCTAACTCCTTCAAAAAAGATAGAAAAATCTTCTGATTTTAGCAGCTTAGAAGATTTCTTCAGATTTCCAACGGCTAGGAACAAAGAAGATAAGATTCTCCTAAAATATAGGGATTTCATACTCACGGGATAAAAACTGATTAGCCACTTAATATAGTCGTGTAATTTAGCCCAAAAAGGATAAAAATCTTGGTTTCAAAATTTGAATCAATCATGGACTAAAAATAAGGAATAAAGATTTTTCGGAAAAAAAAAATCTCTAGCAAAAAATGGTTTTGCAATCTGCTACATATATATAATAAATAATAATCTTTTTAGGACTTAACTAATCAGCCTAGGATTTCATAAAAGGATTCTTAGAGCAGCCAGCCAACCAAAAGAAATTTTTAGGTAAAACGGATGTGGCCGCTGCAGTTTCAGGAACACCCTAGGCACCCTATTTGCAGGGTTGTTTGGAAATGGTGTTCTGAAGCAAATCTCGAAAACCGTTTCAAGAAGTGTTAGATTGAGACTTTCAAGATTGGCATATTAACAAGAATCTAAAAGATAAAACCTAAATCAAATCGAGACTTCTTGTTGTAAGAATTAGTCATCTTGTCGAGGATGGATGTGCAACTCCAAACACCTTGGTCACCTTGATTACTCGGGTGATCTTGTATCGCTGAATGTAGGAACTTGGTCTTTAAGACTTAGTCAGCTGTTGTCGAGATTTGTTGTGTGCTGATCTTTGTGTCACTGAAGCTTGGAACCTGTTCTTAAAACTTGTTCTCAACATTTAGTAGACAGAACAGGTAAGTAGGATCAATACAAACAACTGTGTAGGACCTGTTTGGAGAGCTTGTTTGGAATAACATTACTCAAGCAAGTATGCTACACTTGGATTTGTTATCATCAAAACTTTATACAGTTAGTTCAACAAGATCATATATATGCAAACTAGCATGATTTAAAAGAGGCCCAACTAATAAAGATCCTGAATAAATAGAATTTATCCAAACAGTAAAAATATAGTAAGAGAAAAATTATAGGAATCCTTCATGTAAATTGGGTACAACATGAAGTGAATGAACTTAGTTTATGGCTACCCATCTATGAAGAAGTTCCTAATATCTGATTGTCAAATGGCGATTAGAATCCTTAGATAGGTGAAACATAGAGGCTAAGCAAATAATGAGAAACTTGAAAATAGTTCTACACCTAGCTAAGTTGTCTCTAAGCAAACAAGACCTTGTGTATTCAAAAAAAAAAATTTAGATCCAATCCGACTAACTAGTATTCGAAAAGAAGATCTAGATAATCTAGATCCCAATCAACTAGCTAGACTCGCCTAGAGTTACAATGGAATCAACACGCGCCATGAATTCACCAGCAACAACTTTCAAAAAATCAACACACAAAAACTAATGTTTTGAAAAGCTTGGAGAACAAGAACCCAATACATTAACAAAGTAAATTTGAACACATTCTATAAATCAAATTTGGAACCATAATCAAATTGCTTTTCACCATCAACAAATGGATCAATACAAAAGGCATAATTCTCTGCAAATCCAATGATATAACGACATTAACGAAGAGCAGGACATCTAAAGTAACAAGAAGTTTACATAAAGCCAAGAGAAAATCCAATGCGTTAACAAAGTAAATTAGAACACCTAAACAAGGATAGTTGAGGTTTTTTGGGGAGGTAAATTGATTGATTTATAAAATTATACAAAAATAGAAATCCAAACAAGAAAACCAGAAAAGTTAATGCTAGACAAACCTCATGTAGGGGTGGGAGCAATAGAAAGTGGTCAGATGTCTACTAGCGGCGGCAGTGATGGATCGATGTCCGTCAGCAACGGTGAATTTACCTCAGCCGGATATCTATCATCAACAACAGTAGAAAAGTTACGCTTTTTATAGAAATTGAAAATAAAGAAAAAAACATATCCAACGGCAGTAAAAGCATACTTGATGATGAACTCTATTGGTGAGAAGGCCAATAGTAGCAAACATAATTGGAAAGAGTGTCGTAGGTGGATAGCTTAAGAGGGTAAAAAGTGAGGACTAAGAAGTAGCATTCATGTTGAGGCAACCACATCTGTGTCTTGATTAGAGTTAAAGTTTTTCTTTTCCCTTTTGTTCTCCAGTAATTGATAAAAGAATGGGAAATTAGTGGTAAAAATTAAAACCAACCATGAATTAACAGAATCTTGATTAAAAAATGGTTGGTAAATTTTTAAAAAACCAATGGTCTTTTCCATGAATAAAATGATGGTTTTAAGATTAAAATTATCTCAAATGGTTGTAAAATGGTTACTTTTTCCAATGGTTTTTGTGTTCAATAAAAAATGGTTGGTAAAATTTGTTTTAGAATGGTGTGAGCAAATCGTCAAATAGATGTAATGTATTTGGGCAACAGTTCAAAGGTTAATGTTGTGATTGAAAAGAAGTCTAAGAAATATAACAAGCCCCATTAAACAAAGAAGGATGGTTGTGTTTTTAAAAATAGGGCTAATGAGAAGAAACAAGTCCTTCATTGCTAATACTATAAAAGAAAGGGATATTACATCAGGGACTACAAGAAATTAGAGGGTGACTTGGTGGCTAAGAATGGAAATTCTTCGAAGGCTAATGTGATAGAGAAGAGCCTCAAAAAGTTGGTTGCAATGGTGCTAGATCTTCAGATGGGGATGTTTACATGGCAACAATCTACAACTTCACTAAGGCGCAGGCCAGGTGCCTCAATTCATGAATGTTGTGACAGGAATCAGTTTAAAACATATGATCAGGTTGCAGATTGTGAAGTCCTAATGAGCAATAGCAACTCAGCCAAGGTGCTTGGACAAGGGACGGTGGAGTTAGACTTCACTTATGGGGAAAAGTTAATTGAATGGGCTTCACGTTCCTAACATTAAGAATAATTTAATTCTAGCAATCTTTTATATAAGAAATAATTCAAGGTAGTCTTAGAGTTTGATAAGAGTATCATTACTGAGAATGGTATGTTTGTTGGAAAGGGTTATACATGTGATGGCACATTCAAACTTAGTATTATTGTAATGAGTGAAGTATCTGACCCTACTTATATTGTTCATTCTTGTTCTGTTTGGAATGGTAGATTAGCCCATTTAAATTTCAATTCTTATGAAATTCATGACAAAAAATGGTATATTCCTTCTAGTCATGGTATAAGTGATAAAATGTGAAACATGGATTCAGTCTAAAATGACTAAGAAACATTTACCTAAAATAGAAAGAAATACTCAGTTTCAAACTTAGTGCATTCTAATATGTATGAACTAAACAGAATTATAATAAAAGGTGGCTTTATCACTATTATTGATGACCGTTCAAGATATACTTATATATGTCTATTAAGAACTAATGCTTAAGTATTTGACATGTTTAAAACCTATAAGGCTTAAGTTGAGAATAAAAAATAGAAAAGGATTAGAATCTTAAGGAGTGATAAGATTGGAGACTATTTGCCAACAAAATTTAAATTTTTTGAGAGTCATAATATAGTTCGTTAAAGATCAATGCTTAATACACCCTAACAGAGTGGCATTGTTGATTGCTTTCCATATTAACAATAGAATCCAATCAATAAAGAGAAGGGAATCCTCATATGAATTACGGAAGGGAAAGGAAGCTAAACTTAAAATACATGAAAGTGTGGGGTGTGCAGCCTTTTGTAGAGTTCTTGATCCAAAAAGGACCAAATTAGGATCTAGGGCTATTAGGAGCATCATTATAAGCTATGTTGAACATTCTAAGACTTATAACTTATTGGGTTTGCAATCTAATGCAATTGTAGAGACAGGAGATACGTATTTACTGAAAATACATTTGTTAAAAAGAGGCATACGCTATTTCATGAATAGTAAAACAGATGAAGAGAAAGAGATTAGTAGAGTTAGATATAAGACAGCTAAAAAAGTAGCCAAGAAAGCTATTATTGTAGCTAAGGGTATTGCTTACAATAGGTTATATCAAAAACCGGAGACCAAGAACGGTGAAAAGGAAGTCTTTAAGCTGGCAAGAGCAAGAGAACGAAGAAATAGGAATTTAGGTTAGGTGAAGTGCATCAAAGATGAAAATGGTAATGTGCTCTTTAAGAATGCAGAAATCAAGGAGAAATGGCAAATGTACTTTTCCAAACTACTCAAATATGAAGTGTTGAAAGATTGCTGGAGTAAGGAATAAGAGAGTAGTGAGAGGCAACTTGATCATCAATTCTGTGAACCTATTAGCAAAGGCGAGGTTAAAGAGGCCCTAAAGAAGATGGCCAATGGGAAGGTAGAGGTATCAGACCAGATAATGGTGGAAGTGTAGAAGTGTTTGGTTGATGAGGGATCAAAGTGGCTAACAGAGCTTTTTAATGTTATTTTTAGGACTGCTAAGATATCCAGACAATGGAGATTTAGTAGAGTCATTTCTTTGTACAAGAACAAAGGTGATATTCAGAATTGTAATAATTATAGGGACATAAAGTTGCTCAGTCATACTATGAAGTTATGAGAGAGGGAAATTGAGAGAAGGTTGCGGAAGGATATTTTGATATCAGAGAACCAATTTGGCTTTATGCCTAGCAGGTCGACCACGGAGGTGATTTGCCTCCTTAGAAGACTCATGGGATGATACGAAGATAAAAAGGTGGATCTTTATATTGTGTTCATTGACCTGAAAAAAGCATATGATAGAGTTCCACGTGAAGTGTTATAGAGATGCTTAGAAAAGAAAAGAGTGCCACCCGTGTATATTTGAGTTATTAAGGAAATGAACCAAGGAGGTAGAACGAGTATCAGGATACCAGGAGGAGTTACCAATGACTTCTACTTTGTTATGAGCATGCATCAAGGTTCCACTTTAAGCGCTTTTCTTTTCATTCTAGCTATAGATGAACTTAAAAAAGGAATTCAAGATCACTTACCCTAGTGTATGTTATTCTCAGATCATATTGTTCTTATTGATGGGACCAGAGAGGGGATTAATGACAAGTTAGAACGATGGAGACACACACTAGAGTTTAGAGGTTTTAGAGTAAGTAGATCAAAAACTAAATACCTACATTGTTGTTTCAGTGGAAGGGAAGATGTAGGGGGAGAAGTCACCATTGATGCAATAAAAATATCAAAGGTCAAGAAGTTTAAATATTTAGGCTCGATCATCCATCTGAAAGGGGATATTAACAAAGACATTAACCAGTGCATAAAAGTGGGTTGGCAAAAATGAAAGTATGCTTCAGGTGTGTTGTGTGATAAGAGAATGTCTGTAGGATTAAAAGGTAAAGTTTATCGTATGGTAGTCAGACCTACTGTTCTGTATGGATCGGAGTGGTGGCTTATAAAAAGGGCACAGCTTCAAAGGTTGATGGTAGCAGAGATGAAATGATTAGATGAATATATGGTTATACGTGAATGGATAGAATTAGGAATGGAGCAATTAGAGACTTAATTAAAGTGGTTCCCATCAACGATAAGATGATAGAAATAAGACTCAGATGGTTTGGCCATGTAAAAAGAAGGTGTGTGGATGCTCAAGTGAGGAGATGTGAGAGGGTTAACATTTCCGAAGGTAAAAGAGGTAGGGGACGACTAAAGAAGAGTTTGGACGAGGTGATTAGAGAGGACTTGAAAGTTATAAGGCTGATGAATGACATTCCCCAAGATAGGAGACTATGGTGAGATAAGGTTAAGGTCTTAGATCATAGAGAGATAGCCTCGTAGTTGTCATTCGGTTGTAGCAGGGTATGTTTGGTTGTGGTTTTTTTGTAGGTTGAGTTCGTACGTAGGTAATACATACATTTGGGAAGAGACATTTGTTTGCATACCTCGGTTTGTTAAGGTACGGTGTCTTCCTCTGGTATATTATACTTATATTTATATAGTTATTGCCATCTAATTTATTGGTATTTCTTAGTTCATTCCCTACCGCTAATCCTTAGTTTTTTCGCTATATAATGTTTTCATAAAATCCTTATTCTATAAAATATTTTTACAAAATCTTGTTTTATGGATTTCTTAGAATCAGCCTCTCTACGCGCAAGGATGCCGATAGAGGTAAGATTGCCTACATCTAGGTCTCTCCATAACCCACAAAAATGGAACTCATACTGGGAGGTGGCGTTGTTGTTGTATTTGTCAGAAAATGATGCATCTCAACACTCTAGACTTCCTCCAACAACTAGTGCTTCTTCTAATTCTTAAAATTGAAGGAAAATTCCTAATGTAAATCAAGAAGCTAGGAGAAGTCAAAGGACAAGAAAATCAAAGATTTTGGACCGAAATTTGTCTCATTCAATATCAATTATTTTTCTAGTCAAATGTAGTAACAGTGGCATATTAAATCAAATACCCATTTTTATGAATTTAAGGATAAACCTAAAATTTTTTGTGACGCTATAACTTCCAATGATGCCACTTTTCAGAAGGAGGCTCCTAATGACAAAATAGATGTCATATCATATATATATATTAAAAGTTGAATTGAACTCATGTATGAGCGACATGTAAGTTTGTTATCTAGGATGTCACATAGGATTGAATAGCCATGTGAGCTACTTTAATTCAATATAGGATGTACATGAGATTTAAAATAAAAAGAAAAAGCTATGTAGGATGGTTGGAAATTTCATACAATATTAATTCTATTTAATAAGATAACTTCTCATGTATCTTTCTATTATTTAATAATAAATTTAATCAAAAAATATATATGATTTAATGATGCAAATACAACAAAAAAATAGGAGTTAGATATTAATTAAGAATAAAAAAGTATGTTATTGTAGCGGAAAAAACTAAAGAAAACTCGCAGTACTTTTACATCAACAAAATAACATAATACATCAATTTATTGTTTGTTTTTTATGGAAAAAATCTATTCTCTTAATAATATATTAAAAAATTATTTAACTCATACCTTTACATTGTAAGGATGTAATCCTATACATCTTAAAAGTTGGATGCAAACAATGCATGAATTACATGTGGCATCTCACATGGCACAAAATGGTGACTTGGTAACTTGCAATTGGTAGACATTAGTTGAGACATGTTAATCAATATTAATACTATTAATTAGAATTTATTATTTGTTATTAACTAAATTATTTAATACATAGTTTTACACTCCTAAATTATTTTATTTTTTAAGTAAGTCCTCATGCGGTTAACTTAGTGTGCAATAATTATTTTTTTATTTCAAATTGATTAATTTTATTTTTTAATATTAAAAGAATAGAATTAGACGAAAGAATCAAATTTTAACTTAATTTTAATTGTAACTACTTATTATTTTGTCAAGCCTAGATCTTGAAGTCATTGTAAATGAAGAATAGCATATTGCCATATAACAAGTTAATCGCATAGGATAATTTATGAAAGATATATAAGACAACATGTACAAAGATTGTGTTAGATTAATTGGCCACATAAATGTTCATCTAGGATTAAAAAGTGACTTTTTATATATCTTATCTAGAACAATCTATAAGATTGTAATATAATTTTTGCGAAATTAAGTTAAATTAAAATATAATCCATTTAACTTTTAACAAATATCCATCACAAATTAATTATACTGTGATGTGTTTAAGAATTATGAAAAAAAAAATAGTAAATGATAAATCATTATCATATGAAAACAAAAGCAATTTAGTGTTATTTTAAAGGAAAACATAAAGGAACAATAATTATGTTATTATAAAATTATTGATCTACTTTTAAAATAATATATTTTTATTAATTATTTACACTAATATTATTTAAAATAAAAATTGACTAACCTCCTTATATCGTAAGGGTATAATACTTGTTATCTAATAATACTTGTATCCTAGTTGACTTGTCTCTAGGTTCAAGGCCTATAGGTTGTAAATGGGTGGCCAAAAACAAAAAATACAATTATAGTGGTTCTCTATGCACCTTTAATGCTAGACTGGTAGTTAAGGGTTTTAGGCAAGAAGATATAGGTTCTTTTGATACCTATGGTCTGGTTACTAGGATTACATCAACTATAATGTTTTCAATTTTAGGATTACATCAACTATCATGTATGTGAAATCAAATCAAAATCTAAGAGATCATTTGACTAAGGGTTTATCAAGAGATTTAGTGCAAAGCACTTCTGTTAAAATAGGTCTAAATCATTCGATATATGATCACTTGTAACGGGAAGCCCGCCTTATTCTTGTAAAAGTCACCCTTAATGTTTAACGAGTAACCAGATTATAATTGTGAGCAAAAGGGCATTTGATGTAGGATATAATGCATTTATTTATTTAGGAGGATGATTTTAATTGTTAATGGATTCCACTCTGGTGTAGATTTTATCTATGTGAATATTAGAATAGTGCCACTCTTTATAGGACGTTGACTCTTGTATATATTCATAAAACCAAGATTCGCACATGACCATAATACTCCAACATAAGTTCTCTCTTTGGAATTACATGTGATATTGTGTGTGATATATCATATCCTAAAATAAAAGTCTTGGTTTAAGCTTATCTAACCGCCAAATATTTCACTAAAGTTTTGAAACGCTTTCACTAACTAGTGATTGAAATTAGAGGGTACCATCAAATATGCAGTATAAGGAGGAGTCAATGTTAAATTTCAAGAAGCCAATAACTAATGGGGAATGGAAGGATTAGTTAGTGACTTTGTGAAATTGTTTTGTTTTCCTTTTGCTATACGTACATTGCTCTAGGAAGAAGTTAGGACTCTTTTTTCCAAAGAGAGCTTAATGGGCTTTCTCATGCTTGCCACAAAAGATCAATTCTTTTGCACTGAACCGCACTCAAATCGTGCACTCATCGTGGGTTGTAGGGCACTAGAGACACTTTTGGCACTAATTATCAGGCACACATGAGCACGTGGCTTGGGAGCGTGGGAACTAATGTATCGATTGTAGCCTTTTTAATTTTTGTTTTTTGTTGTATTAGTTAATAGTTTCCACAGTTGTTAGTAGTCATCCACTTTGATTAGAATATTAAATTGATAATTGCTACAGTGGTTGAAAAGACAACCACATTGTTCAGATTCCACATAAGAAAGAAATAGGGTGCTTCAGCACTGAAATTCATGGCATCCAACCATTTTGTGATGTCCTTCTAAACACTAATTTTGAGTCTAAAATTAAATAAGACAAGAAATATGGACAAGTTTAATTTATATTAATTTTAGAAGATATGAGTACATTCTCTTTATATTTGTTATAAAATGAACAAATAAATAATTTCTCTAATTTGATCTCGAATTTGTATTTGAAAGATGGTCGATTGATTTGACTCTCAATTGAGTTGATTAATTTAACCTTGAGAGACGGCCTAAGAGGTTTGATCTCAATTAAGAAGAGTTTTATTTAATTTTCGAAAGTAGACAGCACGCGCTTTGATTGTACTTGTTGTCTTCTTCTAGAGAAATTCACCTTTTCAATCTTCAAAATGCTTCCAGAGTGAATGATTTTCGGCGCCTGAGTAGGAGGGAGTAGCTCTATTTATAGGGAAAGAATCCCTCTTTCCTCACTAGGGTTTGTGATTTGTTCGCCTTCTTAAGCCGTTAATTAGGTCTTTGATTTGTTAGTCCATTTAACTGACAATTTAATATTCAATTTGACCGTTAACTTGGTAGACATTTTAGGTCATAACTTGGTAGTCGATTCAACCCAATTTGTTTAAATAAATTAAATTAATTAAACGGGCTAATCCAAAATAATTAATTTATATTAATTTTCTGATGTGGACTTTTCATTATTTTTTTAGTGCCTACAAATTTTCACCTCGAGAATTGACCATGTGGACGACTTTGGAGCGCTTAGTGCAGTTGGGTCTCGCAATTTAAAAGATGTTGATAATCAGAGCTTTTTGTGGGTTTCTTCCTTTTTTTTTTTTTTTTGCTAAATAAATTCGTGAGTTTGTAGACAGTCCAAGCTGATTTTGTTTTTTTTGAAGATAATTCTGCTTGTAGATTTGTGATAAAATTCTGTCCACAACTTGTGATAAAATTTATCAATAATTTAAAGGGATAGAATTCTATCAACAATTTGTGATAAATTCTATCTTTAGAGGGATAAAATTCTATCAACAATTGGTGATAAATTCTATCAATCATTTTATCAGTAATTGCCATAAATTGACCCCTAGGTTACTTTCAATTCACTACCTCAATCATTTAGCTCTCATGAATTCTTGCAAACTAATGCTCCCGGGTAAAATTTGCCCCCTTTTGATTTTTCATCTTCCCCTTTTTTTGGCAGATTTATCATCTGAAATATCAAATGCTTTAAACTTTAGACTAAAAAGATTGTTTACACCACCATTTGCAACAAATAGTATGAAGCTTTCTTACGTGTGGATGAGATATCTTCATGAGTCCTCTTCAATTGACTCTGTCAAATATTCTCATCCTTGGATGGTTTGCCCACATGGGTTTACCATAGGATGCCTTTTATTAAACTTTCAATCATTGTATGGGTTACTCACAAGGGTCCACCATAGTTTGCCTTTATCAATTCTCGACCTTTAGATGACTCACCTGCAAAGAACCACCATAAGTTGCCTTTTATTAATTTTCAACCTTTGGATAACATGTCCACAAGGGTTCACCATAGACCGCATTTAATTAATTTTCGACATTCGGATGGCTTACCCACAACGATCCATCGGAGGGTGCCTTTATTAATTTCTAGTCTTTCGATGGCTCGCTCGCATGGGTACACCATAGATCGCATTTATTAATTCTTGATCATTGGATGACTCGCCTACAAGGGACCACTATAGGCCGCATTTTATTATTTTTCGACCTTTAGATGACTTGCCCACAAGGGTTCACCATAGGCCGCATTTTATTAATTTTCGACCTTCAAATAGCTTCGCCACAAGGATCCACCGAAGGGCGCCTTAATTAAATTTCGGCCTTTGGATGGCTCACCTGCAACGTTCCACCATAGGTTGCCTTTATTAATTTTCGACATTTGGTTGGCTTGCCCGTAAAGGTCTACCAAAGGTCACCTTTATTAATTTTTGGGCTTTATATGGCTTGCCCACATGAGTACACCTTGGATTACTTTCTCGAATGTTCCAACCCTTGGATGGCTTACCCACATGGGTCCACCTTGGGTGACTTTATCTAATATTTTGACTCTTGGATGGCTTGCCCACATAGGTCCACCTTGGGTGACTTTATCTAATGTTCTCCCTATTGGATGGCTTACCCGCATGGGTCCACTTTGGATGACTGTATCTAATATTCTCAGCCTTGGATGGCTTACCCACATGGGTCCACCTTGGGTGACTTTCCCTATTATAAAGATGGAGGTCATGTTGCTATCATCACCAATTTGAATAAGGAGAAGGTCTACGTCTCCAACATGAAGGAGGAGCTTATGGCACCATTGCTACCAACTTGAAGGAGGTGGCTATGTTATCATTGCTATCAACTTGAGGTGGACGACTTGAAAGAGGAGGCCCCAACACCATTATCGCCAACTTAAAGGAAGAGATATATGTCATTATTGCCCCCAATTTAAAGGAGTCCTAAGAGTTTGGTACTTAAATAGTGTAAGAGTTGACTTAGTGCCTTTGAGGGTCACAAGCTTTGATGGCTTAAGCTTTATAATGTTTAATGACTTCGGAGTTTACGACTTTGGTGCAATTTAAAGTTTGCCTAAATGACATGAAAGTTTTCTTAATGACTTAAGAGTCAATAACTTCGATGATTTGGGGGTCTTGAACTTTAAAGGCTTAGGAGTCTTAAACTGTTAATAACTTGAGAGTTTTAAACTTAGACTACTTCGGGGAATCTTTATTTTTGAGGACTTTAGAGTCTTACTTTTGATGAATTGGGAGTCTTTACTTTAATGACATTGGGGTTTAAACTTTAAAGACTTAGAGTAATTAACTTTAATGACTTTGGAGTCTTTCTCTTCAATGACTTGTAAGTCTTAAACCTTAGAGACTTAGTTGTCTTTAATTTTGATGACTTGTTAGTCTTAAACTTGGGAGACTTAGTTGTCTTTAATTTTGATGACTCGAGAGTCTTTCTCTTCGATGACTTGTGAGTCTTAAACTTTGGAGGCTTTGGAGTATTTGGTTTTGATGACTTAAAAGTCTTTATCTTCAATGACTTGTGAGTCTTTAATTTCAGAGACATGGTTGTCTTTAATTTTGATAACTTGAGAGTCTTTAGTGACTTCGAAGTCTTTGATTTCGATCACTTAAAAATCTATGACTTTGATGGATTGAGAATCCCATGGGTGACTTAATAGTATGTGCTGACTTCAGAGTCTAGATGCTTGGACTTGGAAGTGTTAAGGGTGACTTGAGAGACAAAATTGTTTTATGACTTGGGAGTCTTTAGGGGTGACTCGAGATTCTTTATCAAGCATATAGTTATGTTGACTTAGAAGTCTTGAACTCTTGACTTAATAGTCTTTAAGTGACTTGAAAGTCTGCTCCCTACATATGCTCATTTTGGGTTGCTCTTATTCTAAGCACTTTCCAATATAATCTTAATAGACGATCAATTAGATTTTGGAGTCTTCTTCATCTAATGTGATCTTTCCTTCCTTTGCAAGTTGTATGACTTGCCTCTTGAATGCATTGCACTTATCTATAGGACAACTGATGATCCTATGATACTTACGGTAACTAGGATCATTAATTCTTTTAACTTCTTCATGATGCCTTCACTCTGGGAGTTATATAAGTCCTTTCCCAAGAAGTTTGTCAAGCATTTCTCATGCATCCGACTCAGAACAAGGGCATTCCTTTTCTTCAAAGCCTCTAAGGATGGAAATTCGATTTTTTTATGATGTCATTGATTTATCATTATTAAACTGCCTTCCCTAGTAAGCAATTGTAAGCTTCATATCATGAGCTGATGTTGCTAATTCTTGGAATGTTTTGGGCTTGTTCACTTGTAAGGCATAAAGTATATCTCAATCTATCTCTTGGGAACACATCTCAACAACCGAAGATTCAGGTAATTAATCCTTGCACTTCAAAGAGAGGATATGCCAATGATTGATGTAAGCCATGACTGGCTAGTCGTTCCATTGCCTTATGTTAGTCAACTCTGTTATGCTTACTATGCGGTGTGCACTATCAAGTGATTCAAGAACTCTTGCATTTTCCCTCAACTATCAATGGCCTTAGTGGAAAGGTTTGTATACTAGTCAAATGCAATTCCTTTAAATAATCGTACGAACTGTTTCACCAATCGATCTCCTTCAGTGCCAACATTACTGCAAGTTTCGATGAAGTGAGCGATGTGCTATTTGGGATTACCCTTGCCGTCAAATTGCTGGAACGTGATAGATGATAATCATGAGGTATACAAAGTGCATCAATCCTCTTTGTGTAAAGTTTCTTATATAAGTGAGTCTTATGAGAGTCCCCTCCGAGATGAGCCTTCACCGCATTACCTATCAAATTTTAAATTTGCTCAACTGACATTTAGTTTAAGGTTGAATCATTCTTTGGTTTGCGTTCATTGTCAGACTCCTTGTTGTGATTGGACTCTTTGTCAGAATCTTCACTTCCTGAGCCTTTGTTTGATACTTTAGATGACCGCTTCCCCAGCTTCTTTTTCAGATAAGCAATCTGCTTATTTTATCGCTTGATTTGAGTATCCTTTTCTTTGCTCTCCTTAGATAGTCTTTCCAGAATTGCCTTCATGTTCGCCAATTCTTCATCCATGTTTATAGTCTCTGCCACCATGACTAGACGGTGGTGTCGGAGGATTCGATTTCAAGTTGTGAGAAAAGTGAATCCCTTCAAGATGTTGGTGAAGAATTGTTACTATCATAGTTATTATCCTCTTTACCACAAGGTTGGAAGACAGGATTGATGTAGGCTTGGAATTCATCAAGTCCAAGGGTAGAGTTTTCCCCATATTGAAGACAATAAGAGGTTTAAGCTTCAAATTAAGGAGATGAGCAGTTTGATTGACTCCATTAGTAAGCAAGTTAGAGCCAAAATTTTGAGTTTTGCGTGATTGCAAAGTTGGAGTCACAACTTGTTGTTTTAGGCTGATGAAGGCAGCAACTTCGGTCATGCTACTAGTCATCACTCCAGTGCTTCAATCAACAGGTGAAATACTAGCCTTTGCAGATCCTTCATATGTAGATCCAATAGTCTCTTTCTTTGAAGATTGAAGAATGACGTTCTTGAGAGTCATTTCTTCTTCAAGTGAGTGTAGAACTTGTTAGCTTGGAGAGAGAGAGATGAGAAGTCCTACCGAGTATGCCAAAATTTTGCAAACACAAATTTCAAGTCTAAAATTAAATAAGATAAGAAATATGGACAAATTTAATTTATATTAATTTCAGAAGATATGAATACAATTTCTTTATATTTATTGTAAGATGAATAAATAAATAATTCTCTAATTTGATCTCCAATTTATACTTGAAAGAGGGTCAATTGACTTGAATCATGATTAAATTGATTGATTTGACTTCCTTTGAATGAATTTCAATTAATTCAATCTTGACAGAGGGCCTAAAAGGTTTGATCTCAACCAAGACAAGTTTATTTAATCTTTGAAAGTAGATGGCATGTACTTTTATTGTGTTTGTTATCTTCCTCTAAAGAAATTAACCCTTTAAGTCTTCAGAATATCTTTAAAGTGAATGATTTTCGACCCCCTGTGTAGGAGGAAGTAGTGCTCAATTTATAGGGAAAGAATCCCTCCTCTTACTAGGGTTTGTGACTTATTCGCCTTCTTGGGTACTGTTGATTAGGCCTTTGACTTGTTAGCTCAGTTGACTAGCGATTTAATAGTTCATTTGGCTGTTGACTTGGTAATCATTTGGATCACGACTTGATAGTCGATATGACATAATTTGTTTAAATAAATTGAATTAATCGAATGAGCTAACCCGAAATAATTAATTTATATTATTTTTTGATGTGGCACTTTGATTATGTTTTTAGTGCCTACTAGGCCTTGGCAGTGGGCCGGGTTGGGGCAGGTTGGGGCAAGCCCAATAGCAAAAGGGGATGGGTCAAGGCAGTAGTAAACTTTTAATGGGTCGGGTTATGGGCCAGGCGACCCTGGCCTGCCCATGACCCGCCCAATTTAAATTTGTGAATAATAGGATTGCAAAGATGGTTTGTTTTTTTCAAGCCTAGTCACTACTTTAACATTTCTAGAATTGCACAGTCCCTTAATTGCGGAACGAGTATCGTGGTGCAAGACCAGATTTATTAAACATTTTTAAAAAAATTACTCAAAAAATTTAACACGCCTAGGGAATACAATTCAAAAACTAGATTGTATGGAATTTAATTCAAGAGCCCAAGCTCCACAGCTTCTGATTTCTTCCAAACTTGATCCCAGGCTAACTGACTTTAGATAATTCCCAGCTGCTGTGCAGTGCAATTAAATCTTGCTGCTAGCGAGAATACAAGACAAATTTTAGAAGTAAATAAGCACAATAATATTTAAATTGCAAGAATAAAATTATACCTAAAAGAAGAGACTTGTATCATCCTCCTCATCTGCATACCTGAGTTAGAATCGTTATCAATCGTTGAAGTAGCATCATACTCTACACGTCGCCAATCTTGCAAACATACCAATGCTTGTACGGTTATGTGCTTCAATGCACTACGGGCTGGGGGATGGTCTTTCCACCGAGACTAAAAGAAGACTCCGATGCTACAGTACTAACTGAAATAGTCAACAAGTCGCATGCCATTATAAACAGATCTAAATATCTCACCGAACTAGTGTGCCAAAAATCCAAAACATCCAACTCTAAATTCAAATCAAGAGACGGCTCCTCCAAGTACAAATGTACGTGTGATCTCCCAACTTGTGGCCTACAGCTTCTACCTCTAAAACTAGCACAATCATTAAAATAGTCATCCCCAGAACCATTAGCAACAGCAGAAGAAGTTATGGTTGGTGAAGTTGATGTTGAATGCAGCTTATACTCATCATACAAGCAGCGCAAAGTGGCCAACACTTTATCTACCCGTTCCATGGCTATATCAAAGCCAAACAATTTGCTAAAACAATACTCAACAAATTTAACTTTACATCTTGGATCAAGAGTAACAGTACACGATAGATATGAATTGTACTCGGACCAATACTTGTCAAATTTTCCAATCATCTTATTAGCCATAGCAGCTAAAAAGTCATGAGTACTCTCAGTCGCTTCAAGCAAACGACAATGAACCATCCATGCACCTTTAAAATACAAATGAGATGTCGGCATCTTCATAGCACTAAACATACATGTCACATCATAAAATAGCTTCAAAAACTTATAGATTACGGTAACCTTTTTCCACTCTTCATCTAAAGGTACATAAGATTTCAATGGTGAATCACTCAACACAAAGTAAACAAATACATTCCGATAATACAAAACATTATCAAGCATCTTGTAAGTTGAATTCCAACGAACTTGCATATCCAAATTCAATTTCCTTCTCACATCTAAATGAAAAATCTTTTCTCCACTTTCATAAAACTCTATACTTGTGTGAGGAAATCTAGTAATCAACTTCACCAAATTTCTAATCTTTTCAAGAATTTCACCAATCAACTGTAGATCGTCTTGCACCACGTGATTTAAAATATGTGCACAGCATCTTACATGAAAAAATGCGCCACTACTAATCACTTCCTTTGGAACGAGACGGTTTTTTAGATTAGCCACTATCACATCATTATACTCTGTGAAGCACAGACACGGATACGCGACACGGATACGACACGACACGGATACGTCGACACGTGATTTTCTGAAAAATAAGGATACGACACTCTATCCGACACGTCCGCTAGTTACATATTTTTTTCTATGTAAATGACCATATAAATCTTAAAATGCATAGTTAAAAAATATATTTTTTACCAAAACAATTGAAAAACAGATATAACATAATGATTGGAGCATAAGAATTCAATTTGATCAATACCTCCAATTGAAACAGAGAAACCTTCATACTACTTCATTGAAAATTGACATTTAATAAAAAAAAAATCCAATTACTATTAAAGAAAAATAACTATCTAAGATATGTGTTTCACTCAATTTCAATAGCATTTGCGTCTTCAGTACCATTACCACCATCAACATGGGTAGCATCATCTTCACCATCATCCAAGAAAACAACCCTCTCCAACTCCGGTTCATCAAGAGAGAGATGTGCTATTTCTAACTCTCCAACATCTTCAAGGGAATCAAACTTGTCTCCACAAATATCCCACATCCTACACTCTCCCTTGACATATTCCATAGTTCTTCTTGAAAGAAGACGAAGATTACTATGAATGAAAACCAAGTCCTCCGCACGTTTTGGAGCCATCTTATTCCTTCTCAAAGAATGAATAAATGAATAAGTGCTCCAATTCCTTTCATAACAAGATGATGATGAAGGTTGTTCAAGTAATTTCAAAGCTAAATTTTGAAGTAGTGGTGCACTTGTTCCATAAACAACCCACCAGCTTTTAGGATCCATAGTGTACCGATCATGAATAGAATCACTTTCTGAGAATGCTTGAGATCGAGTTGAAAAGTTGGCAAACTCAAGATTGGCTTTAGCACGTTCCTCTGAGTTAGGGAAATATTTTCGCATGCACTTCATTCTTTCTTGAGAAACTTCCAAATCCTTATGCGGGGGAACCCGATTCGGCCCTTCATCAAGCCATTGATCACTATAATACCTTAAATAAGAAAAGGAAAAAATTAGATTTAGATTCTCACATCATATAACATATGTCCATATATTTCTTAATTTATAAATTACCTTAGATTGAGAGAATGTGCCATGCAATGGAGAGGAGTGTTATTCTTAGTCCAACGATCAACAAGAATCTTGTGGACCACATCATAGAAAGTAGAGGACTCTTCAAGCCTTTTCCTCTCCTTCTTGTAGATAGCAAGCTTCACCTTTTCAATCATAGTGTCCCACATATCATATACCAAGTGAAGACAAGGCTTATCGGTGTCACAAAATCTAAGCATATCATATATAGGAGCGGTGAAAGAAAGGATATAGTCAATTTGATCCCACCACATATCATCTAATACCTTCTCTTTCACCAACCTTGCCTTACCTACATCATCTTCCCGATAACTAGCCCATTTCTCACTTATAACCAAAGTTTGAAGGCCTCCTTTTATGAGCTTGAACCTCTTCATCATAACAAGAATGGAAGCAAAACGAGTGGAGGCAACGGCAAGCAACTTTAAACGGACGAAATCATTAAACATTGACAATCTCATGGAATGATTCATAATAAAGTTCTTAATAAATTGGCAATCATCAGCCACTTCTGTTATCCAAGAACACTCTTCGAACGTAATCACATTGTTCTCTACATTCTTTGCTGCGCAAATATTCTGTAAGGCAAGATTGAGGGTATGAACAACACATGGAGTCCAAAAAATGTGAGGGTACATTTGGTGTACCAATGCTCCGGCCCCCGCACAATTTTTGGCATTATCAGTAATAACTTGGACAACATTGTCCACACCAACCTCTTGAATTACTTCCTTTAACAAATTGAAAATGAAGTATTTGTCCTTTGTCTCTCCGGAAGATCAATGACCTTAAGAAACATAGGTCCACCTTCGGTTACAGGCATAAAGTTTATTAAAGGCCTTCTTTGGGAGTCACTCCATCCATCTGTCACAATGCTTACACCTTTTTGTTTCCATGTGCCCTTGATAGGTTGTAGCATCCTCTCGACATTATCTCGTTTCTTTATAAGCAAAGTTGTCCTTAGCTTATTGTAACCGGGAGGAAGATAGCCGGAAAGTGGTTGATTTGCGGCATAAGCATAAGAACTCACATAATATGGATTTCTTGCCAAGTGGAATGGTAGACCTCCAGAGTAAAACATCCTAGCAATATGAGCATCTAAAATCTCACGTGATTTTGTATTATATGCCTTCTCAATAGGATTTGAACTTTCACTTTCTCCTTTCTTTCTTTTCCGATCGCCTTGGATCATGTCATTTAAAATCGCATGAGGATTCCATTGAGATATATTTGATGAAGGTAGCAAAGGAACTTTCTTTGGAGCTTTCATTTTTGCTCTTTCTTTTGCTTCATCCTCTAGCTTTTACATTTGTGCAATGTCTTTTGAAGTTACCTTTGTACATGAACCTATTCCATTTCCCGGTAGCTTCAAAAGATGGGCTCTAACTCTTGTGTAAGAGCTTTTCTTCGTTTGCCCACAAAAGTTACACTTCCAAGTAATATTTCCACCACCACCACCACCACCACCACATTCGCTTATCTTGTCATATTTAGAAACATATTTCCACAATGGTTTGCTCAACTCTTCATCACTAGGAGGAGGAGATGTGGATGAATCATCCATTAAATCTACAAAGTCAAAAAAAATTGTAACTAAATAATTAATTATTCATTTTTTATAACTAATCCAAAAAATTTAAATTACTAAAAGTAAAGATCAATTTAACAAATTTTCAGAACAATTACGATAATATTCATGATAATTAATGCTAAAGATAATTTTTTATAGCATTAGGTAGTAGTGTAGTACGATAGTATTCATGATTCAAAGAGTAAAGTACAAAAAGTCAAAAAATAATAAACAATGATAAGGAAACCTGTTGGCTGCTACTGCAACTTGCACTATCAATAAGAAAAGTAGAAAACAGAGAGATTAGACAAGTCACAAGTCTTTTACTTTACACAACCTAGCTGCTGCAGCTCGTCCCATTCTCATCCCATTCTCTCGCATCTCACTTTCTCTCTCTAACCCCACTTTCCACCCCTTTTACACAACCTATCTCTAACCTTCACACTCTAAAGTCTAAAGTGAGAAACTGAGAGATTAGAGATGGGCTGGTAGGAGCAGCGAGTAGAGATGGAGAGAAAAACAGAGAGATGGAGAGAAAACAGAGAGCTTCGATGGCACGAAGAATAGTAGATACAGAAAGGTTTCAGAGACCAGCAGTCCAGCGTACCTGTCGACTTCGAAGCTTCGGTTGCTACCTTGCTAGACCTGCCGCCTTGCCGAAACAGTCTCCACTTGCTGCGGCTGCCGGCGATCGAAAGCTAAAAGCCTAAAACCCTAGTGTTGATGTGTTTGATAATTTGATACTGGTTTTTTTTCCGTGTCTGTGCTTCACAGAGGAAAGATATTGCTATAATATGATCTTCTGGTCCTTCGACTTCTCTTTGATGCTTGGGTTTCCTTTTTTCCCTTCAAAGGTAAGTATTTCTCCTTTTTTAAAAAAACAAATTCCAGAAATCACAAGCTTTCTTCCTTCGCGTGTCCCTTGCAGTGTCCTCGATCTGGATTCGCGAGTCTCAAGCGTATCCCGGAGCGTGTCTACATTTTTTTGACTTTTTTTTTTGGGGACACGGATTATGACGTGTCCGACACGTGTCCGTGACGTGTCGCGGCGTGTCCGTGTCCGACACGTGTCCGACACTGATACGTCCACCGAAAAAACGTGTCCGTGCTTCATAGATTTGCAATGACGAAAATAAGGTTGAGCAAAGATCAAAAACTCTAGCGATTTGACCTTCAACAGCACAACAATTTCGCCCCTTTTGAGTCACTGAGATCGAAATTTACACAGAGAGAGAGAGAGACGACTAGAGAATTTAAGAGAGAACCGACTAATTCAGGGAGATTTCGGCAGCAGAGATGAATTGAAGGCTCGAATTTCCGCACAACTGAAGAACCCTAATCGCAATTTTCCATAAATTGAGATAGAGAGAGTATCTCGGTCAAGCTTAAGGCCTGATTTTTCAGTTCACCTCACTAAGACCTTACCCATACTCTGACCCGCGACCGATCCGGTTTCGCCCCTAATTAAATGACCCATTGAAAGTCCAGCCCATTTATACTTAAATATGGGTATTGGCCCTCTTTGAACGGGCCTGACCCAAGCGGCTAATTGAAGCCCCTAACCACTGCCCAGGCCTACTGGCCTAGTGCCTGCAGTCCTGAAGATAAATTTGTCAGTTTTATGCACGTACTCGCATGATCATGTGTACAACATACCTCTCTTTCCCTACCCCCCTCTCTCTCTCTCACCATGCATATAGATGCATCCACGTTTTGCATTTATATCCATACAAGACCATTCTCCGTGTTATTTGGGGAAAGGCCGCAATGAAGCACATAACCAATCAAATACATATGGCATGCTGCCTTGTTTCTGGCAATTTTTGTTTTGCAGCTTGGGAGAGAGAGGATATCCATGCATGAATATATTATCATATTATGAGACTATTGTGCATGTGACTCATGCTTTGATTTGCGCTTATTTTGTTCTTTTGTTTCACACTGATTAGCCTCCATCTGATCCTTTGCCAAAACGTCAACGCTTTATGATATCTTCATCTAGGTTTGCAGGACTACTAATTTTTCGCCAAGATGAAATATATTGAACTTAAATATCATCGTATCAAACTTTATTGTAAATTTGTTGAAACTTATTTTTGGATTTACCGGTGAAATTTATTGCAAAAATTGTACAACCCTACCTTCTCCTATAATGCCTCCAATTTTCTAAGAAATAAAAGACAAAAGATCTTTTTTCTCTAACATTTGGGTCAAGATAAAAAAAAGCTAGGGTTCTATTCACTTTTTCGGAAGAAATAAATAAATAAATAAGTAAATATAATAAATATTTTAGGATATGTTCTTTTTCGTGATAAAATGCACTTGTAAATTTTAAGAAAACGTAAGGAGTTATATGAAGTTGTAAGAAGTCATAAGGAGCAATGAGAATTGTAAGGAGTTATAAATAGCTGTAAGAAGATGTAAGAACTCTAAAAAGCTACAAGCATAGACGTAAGCAATTGTCGAATTAGTAAAAAGTTGTATACATATTAATTTTTAGATCTGTATACATAATTGGTGATCTTTAATGGATGATTTGTGAAATAGGTTATTTCATGAAAATAAATTACATGTAATATGTCAATGATATTTATGAAATTAATTTTATACTTTTACAAAACAAATTATTTTTTAACACATAGATACAAATAAATTTAGATTATCTATAATTATCTTCTCGATGAACAAAAATAATAGTGAAATAGCATAATTTATGAGAATAAACTTTTAGACAAGCCCATTAAAGAACAATAGAATAAATATTTGAGCACAAATTTATAGAATCAAATATTTTCTAAACTTGAGTTTTTCTTTTTAAACATTAGTTTCACCTCTCTATAAGAAAATTTTTTATAAAAAAAAAACTTCCTTTAATTAAAATAAACCCTTGACGATAGAGTAACAAGTTTTCTCAACAAAATTGAATAAAACCTGTCAAGCTAAAAACTATCTAAATTTAATAAATTAAAATTAATATTTTTAAGATACCATTATCCAAAAAATATAACAATAAACCCCTCAAGATATTAAGCTATCAATCATGAAATATAAGAATTTGAAAATAAAGATAGTCATAGTTTTTGAATTTTACGCTTTCGTTAGAAAAAAAGCGAGATGAAAAATTGTAAGCCAATTCGAACCTAATGGATCAAGTTGTCGATGAAATAGGATAAACATTTTCGTCACCTATAGTTTGATTATTTTTCATATATGATTACGTCGAAACTCAAACTTGAATGAAATGTTTGTATTATATTTTCAAATGCATGTTTACTTACTTTCTTTATACTTGTTTAACAACATACTTCAATTCAACATATAGAATATAAAAAAATATTTGTTTGTACAAATATTAAACATATTGACCAACCATGGGAAAAAATGACAACTAGATTAATGTTATGAAACATTTATTATAAATTTAAAATGTCATAAATAAGCACAAAAATTATACATGATCAATTATTGTTGTAAGGAAGAGGTAAAAAGATACAAGGAAATGTAAAAATTTGTTGGAGTTATGAAAAAATATAAATTGCAATCTTACACCTCACTATTGTGAACAAGAAGATGGGCTAAGTAAATCCGGAATTGGGGATAAGGTATTTTGTCCATATATGTCTACTTTCCTTTATTGGGGGTTTTTTTTTTCCCCCTCAATATGTTTGTGCTTGTTTATGCGCTGATCCTACCATCAAGCATGAGTAATGAGTTGATTGGTGGGTTATCGGCTTCGTCATTCCTGAACTGTTACGATTCTTTTTTTATTCTTTTCCAGATAATGGACACATCCATCGAATTCAGAAATTAGGTCTTCCTATGTGGATGTGAGAGAGAATACAAATCCCAGAAATTGAACAACGATCATGTGAATGACCGTACAAAGCGGCAAACAATGATTGGTCCATGCTTATTCATTCCTTGGACATTCTTTATATAGCAATATAATCACGAAATTTTGAATTGAATTTGAATTGATTTTAACTCGGCTTTAATTATAGATTTGAATATAGATTAATTTGAATTAGATGCAAACTTTGAATTAAAATTGAAAGAATTGAACTGCACATAATTTTTTTAAAAAATTATTTTTGAATTTGAATTGATTTGAACTCGGCTTTCATTATAGATTTGAATATAGATTAATTTGAATTAGATGCAAACTTTGAATTAAAACTGAAAGAATGTAAATAAAAATAATTTTTTTAAAAATTATTTTTATTTACAGAGCAAGTATTTTGGCCAAATATTGAATATTACCGTAAGTCAACTTGATTAAAACAAGTCACATTGTATTACTAGGGGTAGATAGAATGACATGAATTAATGCATGCACTGCATACATGACGTCAAGGATGTTTATTGGATACGGTTGATTGCTGACAAACCAATTGTGCGACTTCAATAGGCAAGTCACATTGTATTATTTAACAAACAAGTAGCTTGAACAAATGTAGCTTTTGGATACAAAGTTCATGGGCTAGAAGTAACACGTCATATTTTGTTTCACCACCTGCCCATCTTTTCTTTTCGTGGGTTTCAACTACGCGCGCAATACCTGTGCATTTTGCGTTCTTTCCTGAGGAGCCGAATCCACTCCCGGCAGAAGGGGGAAGGTGCGCACGTAAATCGATATACATTTGAATAACGTAAATTAATCGCATCCGATGACAAGATTGTTGTAAATTAATCACTTGGATATATATACTCCTCACTATGCATTACATTCCCTTTTTTAAACAATATGTAGTTTAAGGACAACAACATAATATTATTACATAATTTACTCTGTGTCTTAAACTTGCATGGCAACACAAAAATATCAACTAACTTAAGAAAACGGCCTCATTGTAATTTTTCCGCGATAAAACCACTCATCAATACATATTCAAAATTTGAGTTTCAATCAACTGATCAGCCAAAACATCAAGCGAATTGTCCAACGCTAGCCTTTTTCTTGATGTTTAGATGTGATTTATCGATCATGACTAAGGCATGAAGCTTAAGTGTGAATGTTTTAAAATATTCAAATTCACTGATTTTTCTTGCAGTATATTTTAAGAAATCATATTAATTTGTTTTATGAGTACTTTTGATATCCTCCCAGAAATATTAAATGTATCATTTTATTTGTTTTGGTGTAATAGAAAGTATTGTTTGTTTCAAAAAGCTGTTGATTAGTTTACGAGTTTGTGCTGTGCGGTACGATAATTTTTGTCTAGTTAGTTGAATTACTTCAATTAAAAAAATCTAACAAATTATAGTTAATTAACAATTACATGGAAGTATATATAATCCATAGTATGTTGACAATCAGATTCCTAAGAAAAATTTTCCCCAAAATTATAACATTGTAGCCACGCACCTTTTCTATCTAGCCATTGAATTCAACTTTGCTTGATAAAATGGTGGGTGTACTTTGAAAATTTCTTAACAATGTTTCTAGAATTCTAGTTTTGGTGGTTTTCCATATGCCAAATTAATTAGGGGAAAAAGAGGAAATAATTGACAAGTTAACGAACCCCATTCAAAGGCTAGCTTTTGTGAGGGCACAAACATAAGAATGAGAATGTTGCCGTATCAAGGAAAGACTAAAGAGTACATGCACATGAATTCTACCAAATTTTGAATGCCAACGTTCAATGAATTAGTGATTTCTTATTGGCTTACTTGATACAATATCTGAGTCTCTCTCCTAGATATATTTAGAACAATTCCTTTTCTTTTGTGGGTGAGGGCAAAAGCCAGAGTGCACAACATGTCATGTTGAGTGCCGCCTAATTTTCAACTCCAACACGCAAAAAAGATGGCTAGAATTCTCTCTTCTTGTTGCTGGATATTGGTTCGTTAAGCAGCAATGCACTTGTACACAACGCACTGATACGTCAAACGAATGCTGATAAGTTAAATAACTAGTTGGTGTGTAAATTATTTAAGATTCAAATTTTATTGACTAAACTTTTCAAATCGAAAGTTTTAGTTAGTTACCCTAACACCGTTGAAAGTATAATTGAATGCTTTTCAATGATACTTTAGTATATTTCTTTTTTTTCTCCTTTTATATCAAATTATCCCTAATACTTTGATGCAAATTTCTTTGAAAGCTTTTTTACCGTAACTATGTAATTTTCCTTTACAAAACTATATAATCGAAGTTCACGACAATAATTCATATTTAGTCAAAACAAAGTGCACAACTGTGACATAACTTCTATTGAGGAGCAGCAGGATGATGTACAGTTAGAACTGGTTGTTAGATCATACAACTAGTTGTACAGATACAATTGTACAAACGGATTTTAGCTTACTAAAAATACCATATAACTCACTAAAATATGCTGTTGTTCACTCAGTTTCAGTCACTAAAAATAATGTATAGCTCAATAAAATATTTTAGTGAGTTGAGAAATAATTTTAGTAAGCTAATACATACTTTTAATGAGTAGACAGACCGAAACTAATACACCTTATATAGCCAAGTTTCACTTAATAAAAATAATTTATAACTTATTAAAATGTGCTATTGTACTAAAACAAATGCTATTGTGCATCTCAAACTCACTAAACTACATTCAATGCAATTAAGTCCCTCCAATAATCGGAGACATTATTGAAAAATTCAACAAAGTTATTGAGTTATTTGATGCCTTGGTAGAGGTATCAAAGGTGTGCCTGCACCAATACTCAATTGGCTCTTTCATTACTCAAGTGTAAGCTGCAGCTGATTACTTGTGAAAAGATTTAATGGCTCTCTTGTAGTTGATTCATGAGTAAGCATTTGCAGCTCTTAACAGCATCAGATTTAACGTGGGAGTTGGATATAGCTTCTTATAGTTTCTTTGGTATTGAACCATATAAATTCTCCTTGTTGATGCAGGAAATATGTTCCTTAAAGTAGCTATCACTCTCCACCATAGAAAAAGACAATGTTAAATATTTACAAAATAAGAAACATTCATAATTGCATTATGAAGACTTGAAAAAAAAATAGCAAATTACCTTGCATATATTAGTTATGAAGGTGTATTCTCTAACTAGATCATCGCCAATGATTTTCCTCAAGTTGTTGAAGAAATAGGTCTGGTTTTCTATGTTATCAATAGTAACAATGGCACAAGCCAATGGAATGCCATGGCTCTCAGCATCAATCCCCATTGCAGTTAGCAACAACGCCTTGTACATGCTCTTTAGGTGAGTTCCATCAGCATCTATGAACGTCCTACACCTAGCTGAAAACCCATCCTTCCAAGTATTGAAAGGCATAAACATATATTTGTACTACAAAAATGTTGCTTAATACCGATAGAATTTCCTACGGAAATGTTTATGATTTCCAACGGAAAAGGCGATTTCCGACGAAATTTCCAACGGATTTTTTCCGAATGAAAAATGCTCGTCGGAAATTCTGTTCCGACTGATTCCGACGGGCTCCAATAGGTATTCTGACGGATTGTACCCATTGAAAATTTTGTAGGACAGAATTTTCCCTGGCAGATGAAAATTTTTCTGACGGAATTTTCCGTCAGAAAAAATTTTCGTCTCTAAAAAAAAGAAAAACCCCAATAACATGAATTTAAATTAATAATAACAATAATATGTTTTTTTGAACTAATTATACATATATATGTGTATTTAAAAATTTAAAAAAAACCACCACAAATAAGATATATCATAACTAGCAAACATAAATTTTTATGTCTGAAAATTAAAAGTGCTAAATTTAAAATTATTCATAACATCCATAAGCGGCTGTGGCATTGGCATGATGAAGGCGGCGGCAGCGGTTCCAACCTTTCACTCCATAAATAACAAATTAATTACAATCAAACACCAGCCAACTCAAAAATTTTATTTTTAAAGAACAAAATGGGTGAGATGGAAGAATTTACCGGTGGGCTACGAAGAGCCGCAAATTCCGTCACCAATTACCGACAATCTTCACGGTTCTACCTTTACCTTCTTCTCCCTCGTCTTTATTTTCTCTGTCCTCACGTTCGCTCCCTCTTCACGAACTTTTCTCTCTCCTCGCGTCTCGCTCGGTTTTATAGAAGATCCAAAATTTTTTTTGAAAAAATATGCCAATTTCTGATGAAAATTCCAACGGAATTTGGTCAGAATTCCGTCGTAATTTCCGGCGGGAAAAACTCTGATGGAAATTCCGTCGGAAATTTGAAAATCCAACGGAATCCATCGGAGTTTTCGTCATAAATTGGCGGCGAGTCCAACGATCCACTTTCCTGATGCTTTTTCCGTCGGAGATGAATACCATTTTTGTAGTATCCTACATAATATAATCATCGCCGCTTTAGAAAATTGGATCATTTCATTTAATGTAATACGTGCTGCCTAGATCTGAGGGTTTAGTCATTTCAGTTCATCCACCCAGCAAATTGAAACCATCCTCATCTTTACCCTTAATCATAATCAATATAAGAAACTTCACCTTTGCCACTTAATGATTACCATAATTGGGGGAGGGTGTGTGAACTCAGGGAAATGAACTTAGGCCTTTTCTTAATAAGGGCTTGCTTAAAAACTCATATACATCCCTAACCAAGTTCATTATGTTGTATTGATCCTTATCCCTGTCAAGTAAAGCTGGCAATCCCTTGTACCTCAAAACAATAGTAAACCGTCTTCCTCATATCTACCAAAACAAGACATGCAAAATAAAACATAAAACATTACCATCCAATGGGTGCGATCATACCATCACTAATGCACCGGATCCTGTCAGAACTCCGCAATTAAGCATGCTTAGGCGAGAGTACACTCCAATGTCATCTACACATATACTTTGAATAAATGAAAACACACAAAAAGAGATCCACAATGGCAACGTCAACCTACCACAAGCAGACAGACAATCAAGATTGATTTACCCTCAATTTTAGAATCAACACATTCCCAAAATAGAGCACTTATTCAAGAGGGTTTATTTGTTTCATTTGTATTCCATAGTATCTTAATAGCCAACATCAACATAAATTTAAACCAAAATTAAGAGCTGATGTACTTTGTCATTATGAACAAAAAAGAAAAAAACCCCTAAACAAGAAATAATCAGATTAATTAAACCCTCCTAAAATTTTTCTCTTTATTGAACTTTACTCATGAACATCAACATTTGAAAGTTCAAAGCCAAAAAAATTACCCATTTGATTGTCTTCAACCTCAGCCTCACCCTTGAAATTCCTTCCACAACCACACTATGATACAGCCAATTCTGTCTCAAATTTCCTACAAATAGATCAAATGAAACTCAGCAACAAGTTGGTTTTTCAATCCTCTTACCCTTGCACATTTTCAAAGGCACCCAGATTTCATTTTTTACTGGGTTTTCAAAACAGAAGAGGAAGAGAGGAGATGAAAGGGCTCATTATTGAGAAGTGTTTACTCAGGAAGTGGCATAGAGACAGTTTTAGAGTGCTAAAAAGCTGGCTCTCAAACTAGCTCATTTAATAAGGGCAAACCAGCCAAACAAGATAAATTTTTCATACCCATGCCAGAATACATTTGGATGATACACTACTAATAGTTTAAGGATGGTATAAATTAACACAAAAAAGACAGGAGTTGAAATATAAATGTCACAAACCTGAAGGGTGTTTTTGTGGAAAAAAAAAAACTTGTTTAATATATTATTTGGTTAAGGCAATACTTTAATTGATAGTTACATACTGTTTCTCATTTAATTGGGGCGAAATCAACTAGAATGACAATAAATGTCATGGGATAAGGCATTTGTTAAGTGTCATGTGTTAACCTAATTTAATATATTATATAATTAAATTACCAAAGTTTCAATAGTTACAATTAATTGTCAATTATGAGGCTTTAGTATTTATCACAATGCTGATAGGTACAAATGACACCATAATTAGATTAATCACGCCAATGAACAAATATATATTATATGTGTAATTTTAGAATTGCAAAAAAAAAATATATACAGATAAAAGCTCGTCTTCACCCAATCTATGAGTGCCAAGACCCTTAACTATTCAACCAAATAATTTTTTAAGAAATTTAACCTATAATAATATGGTTTCTAGATCATAACAAGACACTTTAGAAATACTTCGTAGCAAAATATTTATCGATTTATATATAATAATCTTAAATTTTTTACTACAACCATGTCATTAACAATTATGAGAGATCTCAAATAAGGTCCCTTTCTAAATTATTGTTAGTAAAAGTAATTCCCTTTAAAACTTCTATTACTTATGTAGGTTAACTTTTCTTACCTATGAGACTTCATATTAACCTAAATTTAATATTGATTCAATGAATGCCAAATCCGTTACATTCTCTAAATAGACCAACTTGATCACACTAATTGATGCTACAAATTAAGTCATTAGCCTAGTATTGACTTGATGGGCTTAATATTAACCTAAGTTGAAAGAGTCGATTTGCAAACACAATAGTAATGGATACAAGTTAACATGATTTAATTCGAACATACATTAAATTTAAAGCATAGATGTGGGACGTATTTTCCTTTTTCTCATGTAATACTTCAATATAAAGACTATTAAGCGTTCAAACTTAGTACTCCCTTCGCCTTATAATTCTTGTTCTGTTTAAATAATATAAGTTTTTAACGGATAATGTTGTTTAATCTTTGGTTTAAAAGACTTAGAAAATTTGTAGTACCAATAATAGTAAAAATAGTATTTGTGTTGGGAGTTTCATAAAAAAAATATGGACCAAAATTTATAGAACAAAGAAAGTATTTTATTATATTTAGAAACACCCTAATATATAGTATCATACTAGGGACCTATCTCAACTAAAAGTTTGAACTTATAGTTGAAGACATATGGTATCTTTTGCAACACTTTCAGCATACGCGACCCATGCATTGTAAATCCATGCCAACCCAACCTTTGATCTTCCACTTGGTTTTGGTTAGTTAGTTTGGCTCGTTATAGTTCCTTAAATGTGGGTGTGTTGCCGCCTTTCAATCTTCCTTGGTCGTTTAAGTATCTATAGCAACTATCAAACTGATCGAAACTGGAATCCTATAAATACCCCCCGTTAACCTCCCCATTTTCTTCATCTTCAATTCCACCTCCCATCATATCTCTTCTTCCCACAACTGAAACACCATAACCATAAAGTTAAATATATATAGAGAGTTTAAGTCGTAAGGGAGATAGTTAAAGTGAAGATCATGAAGATCGCCAAAATCCTCCCACTGATCATATTCATTATCTTCCTCAACACCCAATTTTTCCTCGCATCATCAACCCAAACCCAAACCCACAACATAGCCTCCTTTGGGGCCCGACCCGACAGCCAAACGGACTCATCAAAGGCCTTCCTCGCAGCATGGAACTCAGCCTGTGCTTCCCCGGCCCAGTCAACCATCATGGTCCCTCAAGGCAAGTTCATGGTCCGAACCGCCATCAAATTTTCAGGGAGCGGGTGCAGGAGCTCCGGGATCAACTTCGTTATTCGGGGCTCCATTTTGGCTCCGTCTGATTTCCGGGTCCTCGGGAGCTCCAGTACTTGGTTTGAGTTTGAGAGTGTCGATGGCGTTACCATCTCCGGTGGGGTGTTTGATGGTCAGGGGATGGGCTTGTGGACTTGCAAAAGGTCCGGCAAAGGAGGGTGCCCTCCGGGTGTCACTGTATGTGCAAAATTACTCTCCCTGCCCTTTTTTGTGCTTGTGTTTTTGTCAGATCATGGGTCATGTTGGGGGTAGTTTTGTCTTTTTGGGTTTAGGTGGGTACTGGGTGGTAACGGCCTAAGTTCAAAATTGCCAATTGCCAATGGAACTTTAACCGTCACGAGTCAAACTTCAGGTGGTATTTTTGAACAAAATTAGCAGCTTAATTGTTATTGTTAAAGTTTTTCAATCTTTTGTTATTTAGCATGCTACTGTTGTCTTCTAATATATTTCTTTTGCTATGCAGACCCTGGGCTTCACAAACTCAATGAACATCATAATAGATGGTGTGACATCCCTAAATAGCCAATTGTACCACCTTGTTATCAATGGTTGTAAGAATGTCAAAGTGCAAGGTGTAAAGGTATCTGCTTCAGGTGCAAGCCCTAATACTGATGGCATTCATGTACAATTATCTACTGATGTGACAATCTTGAGTTCAAATATCGGCACTGGTGATGATTGTATCTCAATTGGTGCTGGAACGACCAACTTGTGGATGGAAGACATCTCATGTGGGCCTGGTCATGGCATCAGGTATGTGATCTTCCATCTTTCAATTTTCACATTAGAAGATGTTTTGATACTCCGCCTCCTAAATTAGAGTGCGGATTCAAATTTGCCTAATATATAAGATTTCCCCTCTTTCTTTATAAAAGTCGGACTCTTAAATGATCGATCTAATATAATAGGGAAAAAAAATACATAAATTTACCTAAGGCCACATATTATATAATTTGATTTGCCTAAGTTCAAGCAAACTCAGTCGTATGCTAATCCAAGTATATGACAAGCTTTATGTAGGAGCAACGAATTCTATATAATCAAAAACACAATTAACTAAATCCAAATTTGGCCCAATCCCTATGTGCTATCAACTTCAACTAACCCAATGTGAATTAGTTAAGCCCAAGCATGATTAAAATGGGGAACGTATTCATGATTGTTGGCCACAAGTGTCCTCAGTACATTTATTTCTGTATACACTATGGTACTCTTCAATTTAAAAAGGAGACATCCCATGTAGTAGATTTTTAAATTTATCACTTATTGAGATGATATATTTACCAAATTTAGAGGTGTATTTGTAATTGATCACGTTGAAGGATACATGGCTCTTTTAGAGATGCAAAATTTCTTATATCCTTGATCGAGTTATGCACGATAATTTTCGAGTAACTTATTCAATTTTTATTACTATTTGCAGCATTGGGAGTCTAGGGAAGGAGTTAAAGGAGCCAGGAGTGCAAAATGTGACAGTCAAAACAGCCACATTTACCAACACAGAGAATGGGGTGCGAATAAAGTCATGGGGAAGGCCAAGTGATGGGTTTGTAAGAAACGTTCTCTTCCAACACCTTACAATGGTCAATGCTCAAAACCCCATCATCATTGACCAAAAATACTGCCCTGATCATAAAGGCTGTCCAGGACAGGTATATATATGCATATCATACTTCAAAATTATGATGAGATGTAATGTATATTTTGAAATTAGAAGCTCATCATTTCATTTTAAACAGGTCTCAGGAGTGCGCATTACCGATGTGACTTATCATGATATACAAGGATCATCAGCAACACCAATTGCCATGAATTTTGATTGTAGTGCAGAGTATCATTGCGCAAACATAAAATTAGTAGATGTGCAACTCACTTATAGCAATAGACGGCCAGCCTCTTCATCTTGTACCAATGTCAAGGGATTGGCTTTGGGTATAGTTGAACCCAAAAGCTGCTTGTAAGCAGTAGAAAACTTTTGTTAGCTACTTCATAAACACCCAAAATTTACCTAGAAGAAATTAGGAATTCTGCTACACTTTTTGTTTTTGTTTTTTTTTTTTTTTTTTTGGTTTGTTGGTTTGTTTCTTGAGAAGTGGATAATCTCAATCTACAATGAATCCATGATAGTTCAATGAGGAATTGACCTCAATTTTTTAATTTCTGGAAACATTTTATTTTAAGCATAGCGGTAAAATTCAATTTGCAGCCCTAAAGCGTGAAATTCTACATTGATTTAAGGATTTCAGTGCGTACTGAAGATTTTAGCTGCTGAGTTGACGAAGTTCTATACTACAATTTTGAAACAAATCCCTACGGTTCCAATACATGACATACCAAAACAGGGATGTAAATTATTTGCTATAGTTTATTAAAAGTTTTGAGGAGACTTTTCATAGAACTTGTTAGTATTATCCAAAATTTGAATTCAAAGTTAATATATTTTGGTTTGTAACAATAAAAACTATTTCTATTACAAAAACTATTCATCCAAGGGCCTTTTTTTCGTTGGTCTTTTTCAATTTATCAACTTTAATTTATTTTAACCAACTGAAACTCACTTTAATAAAAAATACCAACTTTAATCCACTTCAACCAACTTCAACCAACCTCCTTCAAAATTTTATTCTCACTATTTTAACCAACTTCAAAAAAAATATACCAACTTCAAGCCACTTCCACCTATTTTACTTACTGCAATTAAAAATACCAATTTCAACTCACTTCAACCTACCTCAACAAATACCAATGAAAAGAACAGACCCTAAATGTAGAAATGAATTTTGATGATAAAACATCTTTAATGGTTCATGAAAGTAAACTTCTTTCCTTTGCGTCATCTTAATTTAACACTGCTACATTATGAGACTACTTGACACTCTCTTCTCAATTCATGACACCTCTTAATACTCCACATGATCAAACTTAGTTATTTTACTTACAATTCATACAATATATATCATCTTTAAAATATTGGATAAGAGGAGAGAGAGAAAAAAAAGAAGTGCGCATACAGTAGAGAGAGGAGAGAGAGAGAGAAGGGAATTGTACAAAAGAAAATAAGACATATATCTTGTACAAGACACATTCTTTAATTGTGTCCTAGCAGTGACCAAATCAGGGGATGCCTTGGTCTTATAAATATGGAAGCAGTTAACTGTGTGTTTAGGAGTAAATTGACTTGAAAATTTTTTAATGAATAAAGTCTTCGGACAGAGAAAACGACAAACAAGCATCCTATTAATGAAAATCTTTATAGTCTAAGCCAAAACAGTCTGACTCATCAGTGGGGAGTGTATTTTGAAAAATCAAGATCAATTTTGTAAAGGAATTTGATGGAAAGTAGGCGATGGAACAAATATTAATTTTTGGTTAGATAATTGGTATGCTAATGATTAGAGCCGGCAAAAAAAGTACCCGTCTAAAATTCATAAAAGTCGCCCTAGTAGGTATGGATATGAGTATTGAAAAATGGGAAAAAAAATTTGGGTATAAGATGGGTATTGTTAAAATGAGTATGGATATGAGTATAGATGTGTTCCAACCGCCCCATACCATTTATCAATACCCACCCTGCACCGCACCATATCCGCCTCATATAAGACCCATATCCATTTCTATAAAGTTATAGTTTGTTGCTCAGATTTAGATGCTCTGCTAGCATTGAGTTGTATTGTATTCAAGACTATAATGAGACATGTTGTTAGAAACTATCATTGTCGAGTGCTAATTTATTGCTTTGATATGGAAACTTTTAGTTGTATTTGGTGTGATATGATGTGCTATTGGAAAGTTGGTGTTAACATGACATATTAGGTATTTGATGTTGAACATGAGTATAAAATGAGTTTATTTCTTTTTTGTCTATATGTATCCAAATAAAACTCGCAAACCTACTATGCCTCTTAGGTATGGGTATGGATACAACTTTATAATACCCTATATTTATGGGTATGAATATGGATATTAATTTTGAAAATGATTATGGGTGAGAGTACGACTAAACCACCCCATTGTTGGCCTTACTAATGATTGCCTTGCTGCCATAATGGGAATAACAAACACATCCATAATAGATAGCTCACTAATAGTCTCGCATGTTATTTCTTCTAACAATGAAAGGAACCTCATTAAGTCACAAGGATTAGTTAATGCTTCTTGCCTTAGTTAATTTTTGCAACGCCAATACCGTAAAACCTATTATCTGACTTCATTTGCTGGTGCCTCTTAGGGAGTGGAGAATTTTTTACTAAATCAGCTACCTGGGTTGCCTGTGGCCTGGATCTATAAAAATCCCCCTCGTAGGGATTCATTTGGATATGGAAGTTAGACATCATGCCTAGCTAAGTGACAAGTAGGGGTGTGTAAAATCGGTTAACCACAGTTTTGATTAATTGCGAAAATTGGTTAACCAATTTTTGGGTTCAAGATAATTCTGAACCGTAATCGAACCGAAAATTCTGGTGAAAATTTCGGTTCGTCCAAAAAGCCCGAACCAAAAAAGTTGATTAACCAATTGTTTGGATCGGTTAACTGGTTTTTCAGTTTGATTATCGGTTAGCCATTTACTGATAATATAAAAAGTGTATTTTTTAACTTAAATTTATATTTTTTATGTTTGAATCTTTTTTAAAAAATTAAATTCCATTTACCAATCATAAATAATTAAAAAAAAGTGCATTTTCTTATCTAAATATTTTCAATTTTTAAGTTTATAATGTTTTTTAAAAAATAATTTCAGTTTAGTTAACCGGCAGTTAACTGAATTTTCGAACTAGCCGAACCTTAACCAAAACTGATTTTTTTCTGTTCGGTTAACCAAACTGATTTTATTAGAAAATCTATTCGGTTAACTCATTTTTTGATTTGGTGCTTTCTATTTTTTTGGTTCAGCTTTCATTTTTGGCTTTTTTTTCTACACACCCCTAGTTACAAGTCTTCCTATGGCTACTGTGTCACATCTCTTTCCTTACTAGAGGAAATCCACTCTACAAAGGAATGAAAATTGACCCAATCTGCCCCTATTCCAACGTTGAAATTGAGGGTGCAGAAGACCTTTTTTTGATGTCATAATGCTCAACAAGTTCGGCAACCAGCAAGTGACCATAATTGGATCATTGCTAGTTTACCAGACAATTCTCAAACGATAGTACCAAATTGGTTATCTAATGTAAACGTTCAAGTCCGTTAGTTAAGATGAATAGAATTGTAGCGCTCCTATGGAATCTTTGGAAAACAAGGAATAATAAGATTTTTCGCAATGAAGTACCAAATTCGATAATTACACTATTGAGAGCAAAAAGAGTGAGTGCGAAATGACACATAAGAAGTAAATTCACATAAACCATCCAACCACCAAACCAACACCATTCAACCATCAACAGTAAGAAAACATATTGGATAGCATGGAGGAAGCCAAAAACACGATTCATTAAAATAGCTCAAAATCATCTCACAAAACAGCAGAAGGACATGTCGTAAGTAATTGGAAAGACAAATTTATTCAGACAGTAGCATTCAACCTGGGAACAACATCGATCTTAGCACCAACATGATAACAAAATCTTCATCCAAATAGTTCAAGGTCACATTCAAGCACCATTGGAAATACAAGTTCTGATTCAGGAGATCCATTCTAATTTCAAACATGTAACCATGTAATTGTTAGTCATATATTTAGAGAAAGTAATCGTACAGTCGACTGACTGGCAAAGTTAGAACTCACTTTTCATTCGACAGTGGTGTGGAATTAGGTCTCACATAGAGACTTTCATTATTTTCTTCTTGAGGATAATTCTGGGAGAATCCTTGAGAGAATGGCTGCCTAAATTGCATTACTTACCTTTCTTGCAAAAAACCAAAAAAAAAGAAATCTTTAATTGTGCATGTTGACACAATTTAAAATCCCATCTAACCGTTGACATGACTTTGACACCCTTTCTTTCCTTCTTACACTTATTACTATCATGCCATCAGGGGTGGATCTTTCTTCATCTTAGGGGTGTCCATGGGCACCCCTAGCCCAAATAAAGTTCTAATAAGCTGTATTAAAGGAATTGAAATATAGATAAGTGTACATCCCTTGAAATGGCCCAAAAAAATTTGGACACCCCTGTAATTCACAGGCCCAAGCTGACTAATAGTTTTAATTTTTCTTTTTGATAAAAACCATAGCTCGAAGGATGACAGGCTCAGGCATTACTCGTTCAACGCCTCTTGACTCTCTCAGTCTCTCTCCTCTAGCAAAAGGGCGAACCCAACACTCACACGGCCCCCCCCTCTCTCTCTCTCTCTCTCTCTCTCAGACACACACTCACACACAATCGTAGAGGGAAGTCAACAGAGTCAAGCACCGGGATCTGGCCATTAACCACAACCACCAGCGACCACGAATCCACGAACAACACCGACCACGCGACACATTTCATCTAGTTGAAGGCCGCCATTGCCTTGCTTGCAATGTTAGGGTTTACTGACTTGGCTCTGGACTGTCGGAATTGGCCCACACAAAGACTTGAATGCCTTAACTGTCCTCGCACAAGATGCTATTGGATGACTAGAAGTCAAGCAAAAACCTGATGGCCATTGGATCCATGTCAAACCCAGCCTAGATGTTTACATTATCGATGGTGAAGATGTAATTCAGATGATCCTCTTGTCCTCTGTCCCCCACGCCCCAAAACACACATACAAAATAAAAGAAAAAAGAAGGATCTATGAGTTTGTTGATGCTTTTGCTTATTGATGCTGCTTGGAATCGACCATGCTCTTATATAAATATTGAGTACCCAAAAAGGGTGTAGATGCCAATCTTGGAGAGAATTCCTGTTTGTATTGTTCTTTATTGTGCTTTAGTGGTTTTGCCTTCTGGTGCTGAATTTTGATGGCATTATATTCAAGCTCATTTCACTACAATTGTTTTTGCAGCTTAGTTGCTTATAATTGTTTAGAGGTAGTGGTTCAAATTTGCTTAATTGTTGATTTTTTTACTGATAGGTAGTAGTTTAAATTCATTCTTGTAATTGTTTTGCTTTGCTTGGTTCTATTATGACATGGAGATTGCATTTTCTTAGTTGCTTGCTTAATTTAATGATCATCTGCTATTTGTCGCATTGCTTAATCGCAATTGTGAAATTGCTTGCTTAATGGTTCTATTCAATGCATTAATTGGTTATGAGCTTGGTTATGTGCTCTATCTCTTGATTTCTCTCTCTTTTTTTTTTAGTTTAACATAAATCAATCCAATTTTATTTTACAATGCTTGAAAAGGAAACAACTTGAAAGGGGAGAAGACTATTATAACATTTTGCGTATTGTTTAAACTTTATTTTATAATATAGACGGTGATGAATGTTAATAGGAGGACACCCCTAATTCAAATGTTTAGATCTGTCACTGCATGCCATGAAAGATTTTCTTATAATTTACTTTTATGAGTTAATAATAATACAATCTTGATCACGAAAGAAAAAAATGAAGAATATACAGTCATATGGTCATTTGTAGAAAGTTCTCTTATCATGCATATATATAGGTTCATAGCGTTTTGCATTTATATCCATGCAGAACCGCTATTCGTGTTTGCTGAGGGAGGGTATGATAAGGCTTATCAACGAATCAAAATCCATGGCATGCCGCCTTATGTCTGGCAATTTTTGTTTGCAAGAAGAGAGAGCCACATAGGATGTCCAAGCATATCTTATGACACAATAATGATTGCGACTCTTGTTTTGACCTAGGCTTGTCTTCTAGCCTATTTAGGGTCTGTTCTGATAAATCGGGTGAAATTGGTAAGGATTAATTGAAGTAGGTAGAAGTTAGTATTTTTATAGAATCATTGGTAGAAGTTGATGAAAGATAAGAAGAATTTGAAGAAGTTGGTAGAAGTTGGAGGATATTGGTAAGAAACGTAAACAAGTTAGGATTTCTTTCTAAAAACTTTTAAAGGAGATCAGTAAGAGTTGATAGAAGTTAATAGAAGTTCATGGAAGTTGGTAGAAGTTGATTAGAACTGAAAAAGATTGGAATTTTTTTGTAAGAGTTGATGGAAATTGGTAGAAGTTTGTGAGAGTTGATAGCAGTTGGTAAAAGTGAATTTACGAACGAAAAGAACAGGCCCTTATAGTCTATAGGTTTAAAGCACACATCATCCGATCCCCAAAAAATAAACACTTTTTACTTAATTAGTATTATATAATTTTTTATGGATTTTTGGAATATACTAATTTGAATTTAAGGGTGGTGGCAATTAATAATTTGACCTTAAAAAACAACTCTCAATACTGTAAATTTTGAGCATATTTATTTTCAATAGTATAGGGATCATTTTACAGTGTATTTTTCAAGCAATTTGATTTTTAAAATGAATCTAGACAATTTGAATTTCATATATTTGTGTTGCTTTAGATGTAATAATCGCTTGGAAAATGCAATTTAAAATGACTTTATACTACTAAAAAAAATTCAAAATTTGGAGCATTAGGGACTATTTCTCATGGTTGGATTATTAATTACCACCCTCTAAAGTTTGAATTGTCATTATTTCAATAACCCTTTTTTATCGTGCTTATTCTCTATTGAATGGAAATGAAACGTACTAAATTTCTGCAGCATTGTGTTAACTTTATAGCATTTTAAATTTTAACCAAAAGAGATAAAATAAAATTTGAAAATTCTAATTTTTGTTTAATGCCGGCTATTGTGGGATTTGAAAAAGCTAGTATGGACTACCGGATTGATATTTACATGCATTTGACCAAATAATAATGTCGTGTTTATCTTTTTTCCGAAGAATAATACATATCAGTTTGAATTGACTGATTGAACATGATATCTATAACAACGATCTTCACATATGACTCCGCAAAACAAGGATTAAAATGTTTTTTTAATGAATTTGATGTAAGTATAGTCTTCATATGTGTTGAGATTCCTTCCTTAATTGGCATGAATTCTCCTATTTAAAAATAGTTAAAAAAAGAAGGAGAGAGAGAGAAAGAGAGAGAAATACAGACCAAAAAAAAAAAAAAGAAAGGAATGTTTCAACATTTATTTTTGGGGGAAGTTTAACGCTAATGTAGCTTTAGCAATAAATCATTCAGTGGTAAGAAACTACCCTAAACTCTTATCAATAGAGGGAACACTTGCCTTCACAAATCAACCCAGAAAAGAAAAAAAAACAACAAATACAACCAAGTGACATCACTTGAGAGGAAGCACCGAGAATTGGTGACGGTGTTCCACCAAAATTAGGTGAGAGTTATCTTTTGTATATCATCTAAGTGGGTGAGATATTGAGAGCATACCCGCTAAGTTGTCTAGAGGATTTGTATTTGTAATTCTACTATAAAATAGTTTGAACTGACAGTCCCGTGGTTTTTACCTTCATTTTGAAGGGTTTTTCACGTAAAACTCATGTGTTCCCATCTATAATATTTATTTATTTTTAATTACCTATCTTAATTGCACAAAGAGGGAGAAGAATTTGCTTCCGCATTATTCCGTGTTTTCCCAAAAGTGGTATCGAAGCTCAGGCTGAGCAACCATATTCATGTGTAATCAAGATGGAGGGTGTTGTCACTTATGATGGTCACATGATCAAACTTACTGCAGACAATTACTCCTATTGGAAGGCCATGATGGAGGACAATATAATTTGCAAAGACCTTGCTGAGCCTATTTTGAATAAAAATTTGACAAAAGGTAAAAATGAAAATGAGTGGATGTTGTTGAATCACAAAGAAGTTGCAATAATTCGAAAGTACATAGATAGAAGTTTGTTTGAACATGTGTCAAATTTTAACAATGCGTACGAACTTTGGACAAAGCTTAAGTCATTGATCCAAAAGAAGACGTCATGCAACAAAGCGCTACTCGTAAGATGATTGATGAAGTTCCACTATAGTGACGGCAAAATATGATTGAGCATTTGAACAATTTCAAGGGGCTTATAAATTAATTGGCAAAGATCGAGATGAAGCTCGATGATGAGTTGCAAGCACTACTGCTTCTTAGCTCATTCCTCGAGAGTTGGGACACATTGGTAGTTACATTGAGTAGCTCTGCCCCAGCGGGAAAACTCACTGTGGATACTGTGATAGACAGTCTCTTAAATGAAGGAGCAAGGAGAAAAGAAAGAAGCATTTCATTGCAATCTGAAGCCAATTTTGTTGACAACCCTGGCAGAAGTGAGAACCGTGGGAGAAATAAGGGACGTAACAAGTCCAAGGGGAGATCTAAATCTCGCCCTAAACTAGTTTGTTATTACTATGCTAAGCCAGGTCATAAGCAATCTGATTGTCGATATATATTAAAAGAGATATCAGAAGGTTAGAAAATTTAAGCCAGATCAGATTGAACACAAGAAAGAAGATAAAAGTGTTGTTGTCGTAGTAGCAAAAATGACAATGATGTGTTCCTCATTGGAGAAGAAAATTATCTCAATCTAGCATATGATGACTGTTTGTGGATTGTTGACTCAGGTGCTGCCTTCCATGTCACTTCATATGAACATTTTTTCTCATCTTGCTGAGGTAGTGATTTTGATAAGGTAAAGATGGGAAATCAAGTTTCGAGCAAAATCGTTGGTACCGGTAACATCACCTTAATAACCAACACAGGATGCAAGCTCATGTTAAAAGATGTGAGGCATGTTCCAGATTTGTGCCTCAATCTTATATTGATAGCAAAACTTGATGATGCTGGTTTGATTAATCACTTTGGTGGTGGAATACGGAAGCTCACCAAAGGAAGTCTAATTATTGTTAAAGGAAACCTTGTACTTTATGCCAGGAAAGTTGTGCAAAGGGGAGGTTAATATTGCCTATGACAACTCAAATTTGGAGTTATGGCACAAAAGACTTGGCCACATGAGTGAAAAATAATTACAGATCCTTTCTAGAAAAGACCTCCTTCCTAACCTAAAAGATAAATCCCTTGAGCCTTAATAGATTGTTTGGCTGGCAAATAACATAGGGTGACATTTCATAAAAATGTCCGAACCATCATAAGATAACACATTCTTGATTTGGTTCATAGTGACGAATGCTCTATGACTTAAAAGTCACTTGACAGAGCATTATACTTTGCTACTTTTATTAATGACCATTCAAGAAAGGTTTGGGTCTCTTTGTTGAAAAGAAAAGACCACGTACTTGAAGCATTTAAGAAGTTTCACATTAAGGTGGAATGTGAAACTGGACAAAAATTAAAGAGTGCTCGAGCGGACAATGGTGGAGAGTACCATGGTCCCCTCAAATCATATTGCAAGTTGCATGGGATCAGGCTAGAGAAAACGCCACTAAAGACACCTCAGCTACTGGGTTAGCTAAGAGAATGAATTAGACCATCGAAGAAAGAGTTCGTTGTATGTTTTTTCACTCTAAACTCTCTAAATCCTTTTGGGAGGAGGCCGTGAAACTATCGTTGACATAATCAACCTTTCACCATTAATTCCTTTGGATGGTGCTATCCCAGAGGAAATTTCATCTAGAAAGAAAGTGTCATACAACCACCTAAAAGTGTTTGGTTGTCGAGCATTCATCCATATTCCTAAGGACCAACAAGCCTAACTTGATTCGAAAATGAAGGAGTGTATTTATCTCGGATCACCAAGAGACGAATTTGGCTACCAACTTTGGGATCTTGTAAATAGAAGGATTATAAGAAATCGCAATGTTGCATTCTTTGAGGACCAAACCATAGAAGATTTGAAAAAGGAAAACCCTAAATACAAAGTTGTTAGAGATTCTGATACTAGTCCATCTCCTATGGTTCATGATAATGCAGGGGAGGCCACAACTAAAAGTAATAATGAGAATAGCACAAATGATGATCCAGCCTCTTCCTACAATGATGATCGAGAGGAAGGTCATTATGAGTCAACCAGATCCGATGTTGAATTCGCCGAGGAAAGATCTCAAGAAGAGAGCGATCTACCAGAGAAGGAAGGCTATCCACTAGGTATAACCCAAACGTATATGTAACTCTCACAGATGACGGCTTACAAAGAAGCAATGGCTAATAGCCATAAGGTAGAATGGGTGAAAGCTATGTAAGAAGAAATCAACTCCTTGCACGAGAATCATACATATCATCTAGTGGGGTTGCCTAAAGGAAGAAAGGCCTTAAGAAACAAATGGGTATACAGACTCAAAAATAAGGAGAGTAACCCAAGACCAAGGTATAAAGCTTGTCTCGTAGTGAAAAGGTTCAATCAAAAGAAAGGACTAGATTTTGAAGAGATATTCTCTCCTATTGTGAAAATGTCATCAATTCGAGTTGTTCTTGGTCTAGCCGCTAGTCTAGATTTAGAAATAGAACAACTTGATGTCAAGACAGTATTTTTACATGGTGACCTAGAGGAGGAAATATATATGGAGAAACCTAAGGGGTTTGAAGTTGTAGGCAAAGAAAATTTGTTGCGCCAACTTTAGAAGAGCCGCTATGGTCTTAAACAAGCGTCTAGGCAATGGTATAAGAAATTTAAATCTTTTATGGATAAGCATGATTTCAAGAAGGCACTCACTGGCCATTGTGTCTTCGTAATGAAATGTGCTGGTGGTGATTTCATCATATTGTTGCTCTGTATCGATGATATGTTAATAGTTGGACATGATCCAAAGAAAATTTCTACTTTAAAGAAGGCATTGAGTAAATCATTTTCCATGAAGGATTTGGGATCAGCAAAGAAGATTCTTGGGATGAAAATAAGTCGAGATAGATCAAAGAAGTTATCATGGTTATCCCAAGAGTTATGTTAAGAAATTATTAGAAAGATTCAACATGCATAAAGCCAAACCTGTTAGCACACACTTGCTAGATATTTCAAGCTAAGTACGAAGCAAACACCAACAAGTGAGAAAGATAAAGCAGAAATAAAGAATGTTCCTTATTCATCTGTTGTTGGTAGCCTAATATACAATATGATATATACTAGGCCTGATATTACTTATGCCATAGGTTTCGTAAGTTGGTTCTTAACTAATCCAGGGAAAGAACACTAGACAGCGGTGAAATAGGTATTGAGATATTTTAGGCACACAACCAAGAAATGTTTGTGCTTTGGTAAAGGAAAACCCATGTTAGTGGGTTAGACAGATACTGACCTAACAGGTGATATTGATTCTCGAAAATCAACTTCTGAGTATTTGAGTCCTTTTGCAAGGGAGCAATGTCCTAGTGATCTAAGCTCCAAAACTGTGTTGTCCTGTCAACCACCGAAGCTGAATATATTGCAACTACTAAAGCATATAAGGAGATTATATGGATGAGAAATTTCCTACTTGAATTGAGTTATGAGCAAGACAAATATGTGTTGCAATGTGATAGCCAAGGTGCTATACATTTAGCCAAGAACTTTTCTTTCCACTCCCATCCCAAATATAATGATGTTCACTATCACTGGGTATGGGAAGTATTAGAAGATAAATTGCTACAACATTGAGAAAGTCTACACCGATGAAAATTGGTCGGACATGATGACCAAGGTGTTAGCAACCAAAAAATTTAAAAGCTGTTGCAAAGGTATCTGTGTGATATTTCCTAATTAAGTCAGGAAGGGGAAGATTTGTTGAGATTCCTTCCTTAACTAGCAGGAATTCTCCTAAATAAAAACAACAAAAAAAGGAGGAGAGAGAAAGAGAAAGAGAGAAATAAAGACAAAAAAAAAAAGAAAGGAATGTTTCAACATTTATTTTTGGGGGAAGTTTAATGCTAACGTAGCTTTAATAGTAAATTATTCTATGGTAAGAAAATGCCCTAAACTCCTATAAATGGAGGCAACACTTGCCTTCACAAATCATCCCAGGAAAAAAAAAAAAAAAAAACAACACCACCACCAAATACAACCAAGTGAGATCACTTGAGAGAAGTCACTCAGAATTGGTGAGGGTGTTCCACTAAAATTAGATGACAGTTATCTTTTGTATACCATCCAAGTGGGTGAGATATTGAGAGCATACCCTCTAAGTTGTCTAGAGGAGTTGCATTTGTAATTCCACTATGAAATAGTGGAAGTAGTTTTGGACTGATGATCCCATAGTATTTGCCTTCGTTTTGAACGGTTTTCCACGTAAAATTCGTGTCTTCTCATCTACCATATTCATTTATTTTTAATCATCTATCTTAATTACACAAAGACGGAAAAGTATTTGCTTCCACATCACTCTGCTTTTCCCAATAGTATGAGATGATTTTATCTCTTTTGAATTTTGTGAATCACTACAACACAGTGCCTATTTAGAGACCGAAAAATTTGGTCTCAAAAATCTAATTTTCGGTCTCCAAATAAGTTTTGAGACCGCACAGAGATCGAGAAAGCCCGGTCTATAAATGCTTGGTAGCAATTCAAGTTTAGAGACTGAAAATCAAGGCTCGGTCTCAACCTGAGACCAACTTTGAGACTAGAAAATTCTGGACTCCATTGGAGTCTGGGCCACTTTGGTCTCTAATAGAGACCAAGACAATTAGTCTCTAATAGAGACCAAACTGGCCGGTCTTCATTTAAGGCCGTGAAATTTAGTTTCCAGTGGAGTCCGAACCCGAAAATTGGTCTCAATCAGAGACTGGGTCAATGTTGTTGACAATTTGGAGATCGGGACTTTCCTTCGGTCTCAAACGGAGACCGTCGCTTAATTTCGGTCTCTAATTTACTTTTTTTTAAAAAATTGGTTGTTTTGCCTCGGTCTCCAACAGAGACCGTGACTTAATTTCGGTCTCTAATTTCCTTTTTTTTGGGCGAAAATTTAGGCCACATGCCCCTAAAGCCATACACTGTGCAACACATACTAATTACATGTCCGAGCCACAATTGCCACGGAATATAATAACACCAACTATATGTGGCACACATTCAGCATCACAAATCTCACATATTCCATATCCAACACTTTCTATAAAACCACCAATAACTACAATCTAATGTTTCCACATAAAAGCGTTCACAAACAACGGTTATCCAGCATCCATTACGCCCCGAGACCAATGTTCCCACATTTAAGCATTCCAGGAATTACACTTACGCATCAAAGATGAAAACCATGCATACCTAAACCTATGGCAACGCTTGAGAGTTGTCAGCATGTATGGGGTGGCCAAGGAGTGATAAGAAGCTCTCAAACTACCGAGTATTAAGCTCCATTAAACCAATTCTTTGCTCATCCAGTTGCTTCATTGTGGCTTCCAACTCTTCCCTAGTACTCCTCAGCTCCTCCTCTGTGGAATGTAGCCGAGCTTGGGTTGTTTGCAGCTCGTTGTTCGTCGTCTGCAACTGATCCTGGAGCTGGCTGACTAACAGGAAGGTATACGCTGATGAAGTGCTGCAGCCACTATGCGTGGACTTGGCTGGTCTGTCAAACATGGCTGGACCCTCTCTACTAAGTCCGTACAGAGTGCCCTTGTCATTCCAACCACCACAAGCCATGAAGAAGATGTGATCATCTACTGTTGAACCGATTTGCACATCGGTGTCGGCTTTCAGCTGCTCATATTTTTCCTGCATCAGCATAATGAATACAAAATGTCAAACAAATAACTGATGTATAGATATCCGTTGCCTAACTTTAAACCGAACGACTGCTACATTACTCACATAAACACTCTGTGCGTAAGCATCACACCAAATCCGCTGACCATTCTCATCAACCTTAGAATGAGTGACAGCGAACAACTCAGCAGCCGAAGGTCTCCTTTGTAATTGCTTCGCCTATCACGAACACATATATATGTCTACATTAGCAACAATGCAAAGTTGAAAACCACATTTTCAAGTAATGTAGTTCCTATTTTCATACTAATCTCTCGGCCCACATTGTAGCTGATATTAACCCCTGGCTATGCCCAATCTTAGCCTTAGGCCCCTCTGTCTTGTTCCTCCTGTTCTGCGCAGATCGTTTCTTAAATTCCTCATCAGTTTCCCTCTTGTTCTTCAATGTTGCGCAAAGATCATCCGTCATCCAAGGAATTATCTTCTCAGGAAGCTCCTTTGCAATTGTGTTCACTATATCTTTCACCCTAACACGCACATTTCTTACCATTCTCTTCTGACTAGTGCCTTATGCTCGGGATCCCATATGAATCGTTCCTGCATGTAAAATTCCATTAAAAAAAAAATTATGCACTGTGTTAGTATTTACACATACATGCGTGCATATTTCGTCTATATATATATGCATATATATATACATACATATATACATACATATTTCTGAAAAGAAACGGACAGAGTTCTGCATAAAAATGGACCATATCCCATGCTCAAAGCCATACATTACTTCCCTGTAATTAATAAAAGTACAAAAGACATTCACACGCTCAACGGGCCATACACCCGGAGTACACCAACCATACATCTCAAGGATCACACATCCAGAGCATTGGGGTTTACATCCCAAAAACTATATAACAGTAGATACGTATAAATGAAAGCCGTAACTGCAATTTCATCAGAATTCCATAAAACTAGAGTAACTAAGAGCATGCAAGTGAATAATAAAGTTTATGTAGCATTATGATACCATACTAGTATATTGCACATTAAGGCACAAGACTAGAAACAACACAGATGAATGTACATAGAGGCACTTCATCCGGGACAACCAAAATATTGCGCCTAAGAAAACCAAAACCATAAGGCATACATATGGCCAACTACTGAGACTTTGATGACCTATATGGAGCCAACACCAACTGTTGAAAACATTTACTTTAAAACAATTCCACCAAAACCGTTTGTGATCTTCAGGGGCTTCTCTCCAACAGGTGAATGTGGCCTTGTAGTATGTTCTAACGATCTCCAATATGGCGCGTGCCACATCTCGATGGCCAAACCTACAACAGAGCATTCCCCACAAATTAGATAAAAACGTAGTACGACTCGGGTTCATGGATTGTGAAAGTGAATGATACCTACCTTATTTCAGTGGTAGGCACAAGTCATACCCTTGTCAACAGCGTGCTAGAGCCCTCCAATGGGAACTCCAGAGGTTGCGTCTCCTAAGAGTCGTACTGGGCTATGGATCTAGTTGAACCATCCGTGCGTACCTAGTCCTGCGCAATGTTATGTAAATGAATTAGATCATTGCATACATTTAAATTAGAAGCGTGTATGCCAATTAGTTCATATGATTATATTGTTGTTTCAAAATTAGTTATTTTGTTTATATGTAACTTCTTACTATTAGGTATATGCATGTATTTTCTGCATCCAGCATGTGTACCTAGTAGCATAAGGATACATCCATAACTATCAACATTCATACTTAAATATTCTTTCTCGTTTCCGAATGAAATAAGCTAACCTTTTTAAGAACAATGGATAGGTTGCATTTTTGTTTTACTCCCTGTAATTTTCCATAAGAAACCCTGCTAGTGTGGCACTCTAAGCTTTGGCTAAAGACTAAAAATTGGGTATGTTCTTCTCCTTTCCTAATACTTTTGCTCTATTAAAATAAGTAGAAGGGATCCATTTTCGAATGGTAAAATAGGTGGCCAACATTCTCACTGGGTAGTCGGGATAAATGACTGATCAACTAAACTGCATAGTAGCATATTGCTTCCTACATAAAGTAATCTATCCCCCAAAGATTGTGAAGTGGTCCATTGTTTTGTGCTCAATCTGTAAATTTTTGATTTTCCAGATAACATCAAGTTGTTTCAATCAGACGTTCACCCATTCATTAAGGTTCAGAGCAGTAGGCCAAAGTGGCTCCTTTGTGTAATAGTATTACCAGCTAAAAATGAAATACATCCACTCCAGACAATTCAGCCAAACCTAGGAAGCTAATAGGCCAATTATGAAGAACAAAATGCAGGTACACCCATTCGAGAAATGCATTGTGTCAGGAGGCACCAAACAGATCAAGAACTCAAAGGCATTTGGCAATTATAGAGAAGCAGAGAAAGGAAAAAACTTGCCTCACAACCATAGATTGATAGCCTTCTCTCGCCGGAAACAACCACCTCGCCGGAAGTCATAAACCCTAATTTGCTACACCCCATCGAAGACCGCCTCGCCGGCGTCAACTGGAGCTCGAAAAGCAGACGACGATGGACTGGAAAGGTTGGTGGCTAGATGGAAGGGATGGCGCGATTTGGGAGAGAGTTCGAGAATCAGAGATTAGAGATCAGAGATGGAAATGGCGATCGAGGTCTGGAGACCATAATTAAAACACTTGGAGATCGAACTTAGAGACCAGAACTGATTGGTCTCTAAGTGAAACCACGAGTTACCAAACCCGGCCTCAATTAGATTTTGAGACCAAAAGTCTGAGACCAAAAAGCAGAGACCAAGGGAGTTTGGTCTCAATTTGAGATGGGCTCATGAATTTGGTCTCTGACAGCGGTCTTAATTTGAGTCCAAAAAAGAGCAGTCTCCAATCCAGTCTCGCTTAAAGTCTGGACCGAATTTCCGTCTCTAAACACATATTCCAGTAGACACCATATACTTTGGTCTCAAATTTTTGTCTCCAAATAAAAGTGGAGACCGAATTCTTTTCGACCTCTAAACTCCGGTTCCAATTGGACTGGGTTTTTGCAGTGAATCATGTAACTACAATTGTCAAGTCAATCTTTATCCTTCAGGAAAGACTTCGCAATTCTATTCCTGACCTTCGGTTTAGAAGATCCTTTTTACCCAATAATATTTGGGTTGAGATACATAACTATAACCATATATATATATAT
>JAKOGI010002388.1:98181-113540 GCA_029747015.1 Carnegiea gigantea
GGTAAGGTTCTTTGCTCATTAGAGTTAACGACGTTACTCTGGTTACTATCAGATTTGAAAGACAACATACGCCTTAATCTAGATGCCATGTTTATGTATGGATTCAAATCTCTATGCGCAGACAGGTGTATAACGGGACCACCACCGGGACCACCTTCACACGGCTGACCAACGGATTTTCCTTGGCTGACCAACGCTAGGGACAACACTGTATGCAAGACACAGCTCTATGAACACAGAGATGCAAACACACACCTAAGCACGACTTCTAAATCAAAGTATACGCAAACACTCACCTTTTCGGTACATGATGGCCGACAAAGAGCATCTACTTTTGATGTCCAAACAAAATAACAATTATAAAGGGCTCTCTTCTTTCTCTATTTAAAGAGTGCTCGTCAAGTGAAGAAGACATCAGAATCAAGAGGGAAAAAAAAGAAGCATCTTCAAGCTTTCTAAAATTTTCTCTCAGCTTTCTTCAACAAAGTTTTCTTAAGTTATCTTTTGTACTTCTACATTTCGGAGTTTTCAACATTTCCAAGTACAATTTGTAAGTTCCTTGTATTACATTTCTATCTGTTACTCTGTACATTTCAATAAACTTGAAGTAACATTTCTGTTTACATTTCTGGTCCATTTCTTAACGATTAACGATCCTGTTACCTGGCAAGAAGGCTATAAATGTTCCAGACCCCCAGAGGAGCTTCTCGTGGAATGACCTAATTCGTGATGAAGTTCTAGCTCTTCATCCTCGGGGGCCATGTGGCTAGCCACCAGCTTGGTTGTCAGTGTCGTGAGGCCTGACGTAAAAGGTAACAGGAGATACCCGTTGGTGTCACAGACGGGATTCTGCGTCGTGGAGCTGCGGCTCACGAACGGAACACCCTGGGCGGGGCCAATATGGTATCAGAGCCAGATTGATTGCATATACTTTCATTTAGAAGTCGTGCTTAGGTGTGTGTTTGCATCTCTGTGTTCATAGAGCTGTGTCTTGCATACAGTGGTGTCCCTAGCGTTGGTCAGCCAAGGAAAATCCGTTGGTCAGCCGTGTGAAGGTGGTCCCAGTGGTGGTCCCGTTATACACCTGTCTGCGCATAGAGATTTGAATCCATACATAAACATGGCATCTAGATTAAGGCATATGTTGTCTTTCAAATCTGATAGTAACCAGAGTAACGTCGTTAACTCTAATGAGCAAAGAACCTTACCTGTATTTAGGGCTCCTAGCCCAGACAATTATGCTAATTTGTCTCTCCCTAGAATAGAGTTAGACACCATTTACAAAATTGGCACATTTGATTTCATTAAAGCATATTCTTGCAAAATGCATGAAGAAGTCATTAGTTTACAAAATGGTTTACAGACTATTGACATGCTCAAACAAAATGCTATTAATTTGCATTTACAAGCAAAATATCGATTTATGCATATTGGTTTAGTACAAGTAGCCATTAAACCTTTGGTACGAAAAGGTATTAATGCTCCCATTTACATGGCTTTACGTGACAAAAGATTACGTAAATACAAATCTTCTTTACTTCCAGTTATTCAAACTAACATTTGCGAAGGTCCTATATTTTTCAATTGCTATCCTGATTTTATGGTTGATTTAACCTGTCCTATGACAACAGAAGCCCTCAAACTTGATGTTCATATACAAGGCAATGAATTTTTAGACTTCAAAAATTTTGTTGTTATGTATCGAATTTATTTTCGACTTATGAGTACAAATTTAAATACAAGGTTTTTAAACCCTCTTCCTTCCAATTCCCAAGAAACAATTTTACTTCAAATTGAAGACGAAAACCCTACTGTCTTCACTCCAAAATTACTCAAATGGGATGAAATAACTCTCCCAGATGAGCTTGAGCTCCAAGAGCCCCATCCTTCCTTACAAATTGAAAGAAGAGATATTGACGAAATTGTGGAAGAATCTGATGGTAGAATTCTTCTTAAATTTCGTTCTTTCTCTATCAAAGAAACTCCTGACCATTCTTATCCATCCAATTATAGACGATCATTTTCAGATGTTGCTTCTTCTTCTGAACATTTCAACAATTCGACTCGTTATAGGTTTCATAATCCTATACCTGAGCCCATTATTGATCCTCCATCTCCGACTACATCTGGAATTGGAGCTTCAATTAATGGTATTTCTTTCAAACATTTCCAAATCGACTGGGACATGATCAAAGCTGATTATTACTCAGTGCCAAATACCTCTTTGCGAACTTGGTTCGAACAAATGGATCGTTCCCTCCTGGAATCCATTAAAAAAGAATGGATTTCGGACATGGAACGTCTTCGTACAAATATTCCTTTCTTTCTTTGATTCCCTACATTTGCTTCCAAACATGGCCTTCAAAATGTTTACCAAATACCCAGTATTAATGTTCAAACTTCCCTTATGAAAGTTTGGCATTTTCAAAATGGTTCTAGTGTCTCCTCTGTCCATCCTCCGGCAGATGATCTTAAGCTTCTGCACAAAGGTGACACCATTCTGGCGACACCTTTTCGCAAAGGCCGGGAGGGGAGAGAGGTAGTCAAACTTGATGACCTAAAAAAGGTTCATCAACAAGCCAATTATACAAACACCATCCTTCAAACAATTGCTGAACAACTTAACCAAATTTCAGCCCAAATTGCTGAAAACAAGCGTAACCAAATGACCCATACCAAGCAAGAATCTAAAGATGAAGGTTCTCCACCTTTCTTCAAAACAGATACTATTCCAAAACCCAGATTAGAAGCCTTTCATAAACAAACAGAATCCTCAAATGATCATTACCTCAAACTTATTTCTGACCAACTCAAGACTCTTGAGTTAGCTTCTTCCAAACCCTCAACATCTTGCATAGACAAAACTTGTCAAAAGATCCAAGATGAGTCGTCCACTAGTGAAGAGTCTAGTGATGACTCAGAAGAGAGTCATGACGTTCAGAGACAAGAAGGTCATGATACTCTGCAACCCATTGACAATATCCTTAATGAACCAACCACAATTAACAAGCTCCACAATTGGTCTAGAGGTCCAGGAAAGAATTTCGATCCTAGGCCAACTCCACCTGATATTCAATATGAAGAACGTGGATCCTTTGCCTCATCTAGTTTTGATGGCAGATCCATTCATCAATGGAATATCGATGGCAAGGCTGAACATGAAATCCTTTCCGCAGTCCAAGAAATGTGGATGGCACATAATGCTTACAAAACACAGGGTCATAGTGATACCAACATAGCAGTTGCCCTAGTAATAGGTTTTACAGGTCAACTTAAGTCTTGGTGGGATAATACCTTCACCACAGAACAAAGACGAGCCATCCTATCTCACAAAAAGATAGTAAGGAATCCTACCACAGGACTTGATGAAGAACAAAATGATTGTGTGCAAACTCTTTTGCATACAATTACTCTTCATTTCCTTGGTAACCCAAAAGAAGAGCAAGCCGTTGCTAAAACAATTCTTATCAATTTAAGATGTCCTTCCTTGACAGATTATAGATGGTATAAGGATGTCTTTCTTACCAATGTCCTTAAACGGGAAGATAATACCCAAGATTTTTGGAAAGAAAGATTTATTGCAGGATTACCAAATTTATTTGGTGAAAGAATCCTCAATAAACTTAGACAGAATTTTGGCACAAATGATATCCCGTTTGGCTTATTAACATTTGGTCAATTATTTGGTATTGTCAAAACTGAAGCTTTAAGTCTTTGTAATGAGATTAACCTTCAATCCAAATATGGGAATGAGCGAACCCAATCTAGAAAGGAGATGGGTACGTTCTGTGAAGCTTTTGGAATTACAAAGATTATGGCTCCTTCTACGGCCCGTAAAAAGGTTCAACAACAAGCCAATTATACAAACACCATCCTTCAAACAATTGCTAAACAGCTTAACCAAGTTTCAGCCCAAATTGCTGAAAACAAGCGTAACCAAATGATCCATACCAAGCAAGAATCAATAAGACGAAGGCTCTCCACTTTCTTCAAAAACAGATATACTATTCCCAAAACCCAGATTAAAGCCTTTCATAAACAAACAGAATCCTCAAATACTCATTACATCAAACTTAGGGACCAACTCAAGACTATTGAGTTAGCTTATTCCCAAACCTCAACCTCGTGCATAGACAAAAATTGGAAAAAAGATCCAAGATGAGTCGTCCACTAGTGATGAATCTAGTGATGACTCAGAAGAGAGTCATGACGATCAGACACAAGAAGGTCATGATACCCTACAAACCATTGACAACATCCTTGATGAACCAACCACAGTTAACAAGCTTCACAATTGGTCTAGAGGTCCAGGAAAGAATTTCTATCCTAGGCCAACTCCACCTGATATTCAATATGAAGAACGTGGATCCTTTGCCTCATCTAGTTTTGATGGTAGATCCATTCATCAATGGAATATCGATGGAAAGGCGGAACATGAAATCCTTTTCACAGTCCAAGAAATGTGGATGGCACATAATGCTTACAAAACACAGGGTCATAGTGATACCAACATAGCAGTTGCCCTAGTAATAGGTTTTACAGGACAACTTAAGCCTTGGTGGGATAATACCTTTACCACAGAACAAAGACAAGCCATCATAACACACAAAAAGATAGTAAGGAACCCTACCACAGGACTTGAAGAAGAACAAGATGATTGTGTGCAAACTCTTTTGCATACAATTACTCTTCATTTCCTTGGAAACCCAAAAGAAGAGCAAGCCGTTGCTAAAACAATTCTCATCAATTTAAGATGTCCTTCCCTGACAGATTATAGATGGTATAAGGATGTGTTTCTTACAAATGTTCTTAAACGGGAAGACAATACCCAAGATTTCTGGAAAGAAAGATTTATTGCAGGATTACCAAATTTCTTTGGTGAAAGAATCCTCAATAAACTTAGACAGAATTTTGGCACAAATGATATCCCGTTTGGATTATTAACATTTGGTCAATTATTTGGTATCGTCAAAACTGAAGCTTTAAGGCTTTGTAATGAGATTAAGCTTCAATCCAAATATGGGAATGAGCGAACCCAATCTAGAAAGGAGATGGGTACGTTCTGTGAGGCTTTTGGAATTACAAAGATTATGGCTCCTTCTACGGCCCGTAAAAAGGCCCAGAAGAAACAAAAGCCCAAACCAAGACAGCCCTTTGTTCAAACCAAACCTTTTGTCAAAAAAGAAGCCAAACCAATTTCAAAAAAGAAAAGGTCTGCTAAGGATCAAAAGCCCATTGTCAGTTACAAATGTGGCAAAGTAGGCCACAAGGCTCCTCAATGCAAAACAGAACAAAAGATTAATGAGTTGTTTTCAGAAGATCCAGAACTCAAACAAAAACTTCTGGCACTCCTCATTAAGGAACTCTCAGGGTCTGAAAGTGAAGACAACTATTATGATGGATCCAGTGATGATTCAGAATATGAGTCTTCACTAATTAAGACTCTTAATGTCATTTCCTCCAAATCCAAAAAAGAATTCCTTATTGAGTTAATAGGACAAATACCTGACCTCGATGTCAAAAAAGATTATCTTCAACGCCTCAAAGATTTAATCCTTGACGAAGAAGATAAACCAAAATTTGATTTTGGACCTTCTTCGTCCTTCAATCAAATCTTTGAGAATTATCCCATTCCAAATCCTTTCCAACCCGTCACTACAAAACAATTACAAACTGAGCTTAACGAACTCAAAAGTCAAGTTCGTATTCTCAAATCAGATGTCATCCTCCTCAAAGCAAAAGATTTAGAGATTGATACCAAAATATCGATGCTGGAATCTTTAAAAGCAAATCCTCCTCTTCCTCCACCTGACTTACATTCCCCAGAAATATCAGAAGTTGATATTCCTCAAACTCAATTTTTACAAACCATATCCCGTATTACCTTTCAAAAATGGTACTCTATAGTCAATTTAGTTGTTGATGACTTCTCTATGAATGTCATCGCCCTAATTGATAGTGGAGCAGATCAAAATTGCCTTAGAGAAGGAGTTGTTCCTACTAAGTACTGCGAGCGTTCACATGAACAACTTGTCAATGCTAGTGGTGATCCTTTACATATTCGTTACAAATTAGAAAAAGGATATATTCGTAATAACAACTACTGTTTCAAAAATGTATTTCTTGTTATTAGTAATATCACAAATGATTTGATTTTAGGTACTCCTTTCTTGACACAAATTTACCCCTTTACTGTTTCCGAAAGTGGTATTCATACAAAGGTTTTGGGTAACCCCATTACTTTTCCTTTCCTAACCTCCACTCACCAAAAGAAGGTGATGGAATTATAGTCTTCCTCAATTTTTAAAAAAATCAATTGTCTTCAGTCTAAGCAGAATCAAGTTTCCTACCTCCAGGAAGAAATTTCTTACAAAAAAAATTGAAGAACAATTACTCAACCCCTCTTTACAATTAAAAATTTCAGATTTAGAAAAAATCTTCAAAGAAAAAGTTTGCGCTGATCTTCCCAATGCTTTCTGGGAAAGAAAGCGACATGTCATTTCTTTGCCTTATGAACCTGGGTTCGATGAACGGAATATTTCTACTAAGGCTCGTCCCACTCAAATGAATTTTGAACTTCTTGAACATTGCAAAAAAGAAATTCCGATTTTACTCGACAAAAATTTAATTCGACCTTCAAAATCTCCTTGGAGTTGTGCAGCCTTTTATGTCAACAAAGCCGCTGAAAAGGAACGAGGAGTTCCTCGACTAGTTATTAATTACAAACCTTTAAACAAAGTTTTACGGTGGATTCGCTATCCCATTCCCAACAAAAGGGATTTGCTATATCGACTCCATACGGCAACATTATTCTCTAAGTTTGATATGAAATCTGGATTCTGGCAAATCCAATTTAGAGAAAAAGATAGATACAAAACTGCTTTTACAGTTCCATTTAGGCATTACGAATGGAATGTTATGCCATTTGGTCTCAAAAATGCCCCCTCTGAATTTCAAAATATAATGAATGACATTTTTACACCATATACAGATTATATTATCGTTTATATTGATGATGTTTTGGTATTTTCAAACTCCATTGATCAACATTTTAAACATCTACAACATTTTCTTCACATCATTGAAAAAAATGGTCTTGTACTCTCTGCATCCAAAATGATTTTATTCCAAACAAAAATTCGGTTTTTAGGACATGATATTTATCAAGGTACTATTAAGCCAATTCAGAGGTCCTTAGCCTTTGCTGACAAATTTCCAGATGAAATCAAGGATACAACTCAATTGCAGCGCTTCTTAGGATGTCTTAATTACGTATCAGATTTTTTCCCACAGTTAAAACATTTATGTGCTCCCCTTTATGGAAGGCTTAGGAAGGAACCTCAGCCTTGGTCACAAGAGCATACTGCCATTGTTAAACATATTAAGGAACGCATTAAAGCCCTACCATGTCTGCATATTCCCAATCCCTCTGCATTTATGATTGTAGAAACCGATGCATCTGACATAGGTTATGGTGGCATTGTAAAACAAAAATTACCATCGCATGACCAAGAACAATTAATTAGGTATCATTCAGGTTTATGGATTCGTGCACAAAAGAATTACTCTACAATTAAAAAGGAAATTTTATCCATTGTTCTCTGTGTTACAAAATTTCAGGATGATTTGTATTTCAAAAAATTTCTTCTAAAGATTGATTGCAAATCTGCAAAAGAGATTTTACAAAAAGATGTCAAAAATCTGGTTTCCAAACAAATTTTTGCCCGATGGCAAGCAATCCTTTCCGCATTTGATTTTGATATTGAATTCATCAAAGGACATGCCAATTCTTTACCTGATTTCCTCACAAGAGAATTCTTGCAAGGAAAGAGTGACACAAAATTCCATTTGCAGGATTCAAGATGAATGGCAGTACATCCAACGGCACAGACAAAGGAAAGGCCATACAAATGACAGATGACCCTTTAATTATCCCTACCATTACTTTCTCCGATCTCGACAAAAGTTTCCCACCTTATGATGATCCTCCCATCATCCATGCTCATGCCTCACAAATTAATCCACCCATTGATAATCTTGAACCATTTCCCCTCAACAATTATCCACATGAACCACTTCTATTTCATCTCCGTAATTATGAACTATTTTACACATCATTCTGTGGTCCTCGTTACAATGAATATGCCATTTTTATTGATTACAATGAATGGTTGGTCAATAAGGAACTTCCCTTTTACCAATATCTCAAGATTATTAAGGCCTATCGAGCCCTCCTTGAAGACCTTAATCATCACCCAGTACTCATCATTATGCCAACCGGCTACGTACAAACTTGCAAATATTTCCATCAACATTTTGAATATTGGACTGTCTATGAGCCCTATATTCTCCGGTTCGTCTCAAAAATCTTCCCTGACCTTCACATCTGCCCTATTGACCAAACCTACTCCCATGTTTTAATTCCTTTAAAATATGGCATAAATTTTGACGCGTCCTGTTTGGTCCCTACTACAAATGGCCTTCAATGTGACCTTCTTCTCAAATACAGCAAATTCTCCTGATCTCAGACAGGAAGAGCATTACTAACAATTGAAACAAAGGCTGGCAAAGGTCACTTGACCTTTGGCAAAATACAAAAGCCAAATAACGCAAAAGAGCCTGCAAGGGTCATTTGGCCCTTGGCAAAAGTAAAGGCCATTCGTACTAACGAATCTTTTCTTTTGCAGCTTTCGACAAAATACACTGTTCATCTACAATGACCCCACTAACAAAAAGCAAACAGTGTAATGATAAGGCTGATGACTCACCTTTCATTACGTGTCTAAGACAAAAGGAATCTGCTTTATATATGGATCTTGTGAATCCTGATACATGTCATTATTTTTGTCGTTGTTTGAAGCTGTTGAACTGACTTCATCAGAGTCATTGGCCTTGTCCAGAATTTTTTGTAAAAATATTTGTCTCATCTGAGGGTCATCTTTGAGATATTCAAGAACCTCTTTCTCCTTTTGGGGGAGACCCTTGTTCTTTGTTCTTGTTGATGATGACGGACTTTCTTTCTTTCGAGGAGTAGAAGGTCCAACGTATGTTTTTGCTTCAAATGTATGGAGATTGTGGAGTGTGAACTTCTTAGATTTGGTACGACAGTAGTGCTCCACATTTTCACTGCCACATAATTGTGTTTTGAATTCAGGCCACCATTTCACTTTGTAAACCCGGACCAGGGATAGAGGAAATGCATTCTTCAAGTAATTTTGAAGTCTGTATTCCCAGCTAAAAATCCAGGCAATGTTGAATACCCGAAAGAATTGTAGTTCTTTTGTATACGTATCCAGGGAGGACATATTCTTGTCCCAAAAGTCCCATCCGCCTTGGGCTTCCAAAGGTAATACAGATAGTGACCATCCGAACCAAGTCCACCAGTAGTAAAACCAAATAGGAAATTGTAAGGGACAATTGTCATGAAAATTAAAGAACCAGGAATGGGTTTCAGGTAAATATAGAAAGGCTCGGTACCAAGCCGTTCTATAATCATTATAATTGTAGGTTTGTGGGGCAAATGGTACAGAAAAGGTTCGTTCTTCGAACGGATCTTTCCATTATTGAGCACTGAGGACTTGTCGAATAATGCATTTAGAAAAGAGGATGTGATTTGGGTTGGTTTTGTCATGGGTATGGCTAATATCAGCAGAATGAGTATCTACTAAGATTAGCTCATAAAACTGTTGGGTTTTTTGTGTATGGTCAGTGGCGTAATGAAGACTGCCAAAGATCTTTTTGACCAAAGGTTTTAAAATGTCAGTTGGTGGTATGGTTTTGTGAGTTGTTAGGTACAGATGTTCTGTGTACCGAACTGTGTAGGAATTGTCATTGGTTGACTTGGTATTAGGTCGAGAGACTATAGTCTTGTATGGTAACGGGGGATAATTGGCTAGGGTTTGGAATTGGTTTTGAAGAGGTAATTTTGTGGGGATAGTAATTTGATAATCTTCTGCTTTTCGAATGTTTTTGCCTTTGTCTTTGCCTCTTGGTTTGTTTGTACTCATTTTGAATCCTGCAAAAGCAAATATGGTGTCACTCTTTCCTTGCCCACACTCTTTGGAGAGAACATCAGGCAAAGAATTAGTATCTCCTTTGATAAATTTAATATCAAAATCAAATGCGGAAAGGATTGCTTGCCATCGGGCAAAAATTTGTTTGGAAACCAGATTTTTGACATCTTTTTGTAAAATCTCTTTTGCAGATTTGCAATCAATCTTTAGAAGAAATTTTTTGAAATACAAATCATCCTGAAATTTTGTAACACAGAGAACAATGGATAAAATTTCCTTTTTAATTGTAGAGTAATTCTTTTGTGCACCAATCCATAAACCTGAATGATACCTAGTTAATTGTTCTTGGTCATGCGATGGTAATTTTTGTTTTAAAATGCCACCATAACCTATGTCCGACGCATCAGTTTTTACAATCATAAATGCAGAGGGATTGGGACTATGCAGACACGGTAGGGCTTTAATGCAATTGTTTTGGAAGAAGGAATTTTGTTTTGATTGGATAAGATTGATTTGTCTAAAAATTGAAGAAAATTGTAATTCCATAACCTTCTTTTGGTGAGTGGAGGTTAGGAAAGGAAAAGTAATGGGGTTACCCAAAACCTTTGTATAAATACCACTTTCGGAAATAGTAAAGGGGTAAATTTGTGTCAAGAAAGGAGTACCTAAAATCAAATCATTTGTAATATTACTAATAACAAGAAATACATTTTTGAAACAGTAGTTGTTATTACGAATATATCCTTTTTCTTATTTGTAATGAATATGTAAAGGATCACCACTAGCACTGACAAGCTGTTCATATGAACGCTCGCAGTACTTAGTAGGAACAACTCCTTCTCTAAGGCAATTTTGATCTGCTCCACTATCAATTAGGGCGATGACATTCATAGAGAAGTCATCAACAACTAAATTGACTATAGAGTACCATTTTTGAAAGGTAATACGGGATATGGTTTGTAAAAATTGAGTTTGAGGAATATCCACTTCTGATATTTCTGAGGAGTGTAAGTCAGGTGGAGGAGGATTTGCTTTTAGAGATTCCAGCATTGATATTTTTGCATCAATCTCTAAATCTTTTGTTTTGAGGAGGATGACATCTGATTTGAGGATACGAACTTGACTTTTGAGTTCGTTAAGCTCAGTTTGTAATTGTTTTGTAGTGACAGGTTGGAAAGGATTTGGAATAGGATAATTCTCAAAAATTTGATTGAAGGATGAAGAAGGTCCAAAATCGAATTTTGGTTTATCTTCTTCTTCAAGGATTAAATCCTTGAGGCGGTGAAGATAATCTTTTTTGACATCTAGGTCAGGGATTTGTCCTATTAACTCAATAAGGAATTCCTTTTTGGATTTGGAGGAAATGACATTAAGAGTCTTAATAGGTGAAGACTCATATTCTGAATCATTACTGGATTCAGCATAGTAGTTGTCTTCACTTTCAGACCCTGAGGGTTCCTTAATGAGGAGTGCCAGAAGTTTTTGTTTGAGTTCTGGATCTTCTGAAAACAACTCATTAATCTTTTGTTCTGTTTTGCATTGAGGAGCCTTGTGGCCTACTTTGCCACATTTGTAACAGACAATGGGCTTTTGATCCTTAGCAGACCTTTTCTTTTTTGAAATTGGTTTGGCTTCTTTTTTGACAAAAGGTTTGGTTTGAGCAAAGGGCTGTCTTGGTTTGGGCTTTTGTTTCTTCTGGGCCTTTTTACGGGCCGTAGAAGGAGTCATAATCTTTGTAATTCCAAAAGCTTCACAGAACGTACCCATCTCCTTTCTAGATTGGGTTCGCTCATTCCCATATTTGGATTGAAGCTTAATCTCATTACAAAGACTTAAAGCTTCAGTTTTGACAATACCAAATAATTGACCAAATGTTAATAATCCAAACGGGATATCATTTGTGCCAAAATTCTGTCGAAGTTTATTGAGGATTCTTTCACCAAATAAATTTGGTAATCCTGCAATAAATCTTTCTTTCCAGAAATCTTGGGTATTGTCTTCCCGTTTAAGAACATTTGTAAGAAAGACATCCTTATACCATCTATAATCTGTCAGGGACGGACATCTTAAATTGATGAGAATTGTTTTAGCAACGGCTTGCTCTTCTTTTGGGTTACCAAGGAAATGAAGAGTAATTGTATGCAAAAGAGTTTGCACACAATCATCTTGTTCTTCATCAAGTCCTGTGGTAGGATTCCTCACTATCTTTTTGTGAGTTAGGATGGCTTGTCTTTGTTCTGTGGTAAAGGTATTATCCCACCAAGACTTAAGTTGACCTGTAAAACCTATTACTAGGGCAACTGCTATGTTGGTATCACTATGACCTTGTGTTTTGTAAGCATTATGTGCCATCCACATTTCTTGGACTGTGGAGAGGATTTCATGTTCAGCCTTGCCATCGATATTCCATTGATGAATGGATCTGCCATCAAAACTAGATGAGGCAAAGGATCCACGTTCTTCATATTGAATATCAGGTGGAGTTGGCCTAGGATAGAAATTCTTTCCTGGACCTCTAGACCAATTGTGAAGCTTGTTAACTGTGGTTGGTTCATCAAGGATGTTGTCAATGGTTTGCAGGGTATCATGACCTTCTTGTGTCTGAACGTCATGACTCCTTTCTGAGTCATCACTAGATTCATCACTAGTGGACGACTCATCTTGGATCTTTTGACAAGTTTTGTCTATGCAAGATGTTGAGGGTTTGGAAGAAGCTAACTCAAGAGTCTTGAGTTGGTCAGAAATAAGTTTGAGGTAATGATTATTTGAGGATTCTATTTGTTTATGAAAGGCTTCTAATCTGGGTTTTGGAATAGTATCTGTTTTGAAGAAAGGTGGAGAACCTTCATCTTTAGATTCTTGCTTGGTATGGATCATTTGGTTACGCTTGTTTTCAGCAATTTGGGCTGAAACTTGGTTAAGCTGTTCAGCAATTGTTTGAAGGATGGTGTTTGTATAATTGGCTTGTTGATGAACCTTTTTTAGGTCATCAAGTTTGACTACCTCACTCCCCTCCCGGCCTTTGCGAAAAGGTGTCGCCAGAATGGTGTCACCTTTGTGCAGAAGCTTAAGATCATCTGCAGGAGGATGGACAGAGGAGACACTAGAACCATTTTGAAAATGCCAAACTTTCATAAGGGAAGTTTGAACATTAATACTGGGTATTTGGTAAACATTTTGAAGACCATGTTTGGAAGCAAATGTAGGGAACCAAAGAAAGAAAGGAATATTTGTACGAAGACGTTCCATGTCCGAAATCCATTCTTTTTTAATGGATTCCATGAGGGAACGATCCATTTGTTCGAACCAAGTTCGCAAAGAGGTATTTGGCACTGAGTAATAATCAGCTTTGATCATATCCCAGTCAATGTGGAAATGTTTGAAAGAAATACCATTAATTGAGGCTCCAATTCCAGATGTAGTCGGAGAGGGAGGATCAATAATGGGCTCAGGTATAGGATTACGAAACCTATAACGAGTCGAATTGTCGAAATGTTCAGACGAGGAAGCAACATCTGAAAATGATCTTCTATAATTGGATGGATAAGAATGGTCAGGAGTTTCTTTGATAGAGAAAGAACGAAATTTAAGAAGAATTCTGCCATCAGATTCTTCTACAATTTCGTCAATATCTCTTCTTTCAATTTGTAAGGAAGGTTGAGGCTCGTGGAGCTCAAGCTCATCTGGGAGAGTTATTTCATCCCATTTGAGTAATTTTGGAGTGAAGACAGTGGGTTTCTCGTCTTCAATTTGAAGTAAAATTGCTTCTTGGGAATTGGAAGGAAGAGGGTTTAAAAACCTTGTATTTAAATTGGTACTCATAAGTCGAAAATAAATACGATACATAACAACAAAATTTTTGAAGTCTAAAAATTCATTGCCTTGTATATGAACATCAAGTTTGAGGGCTTCTATTGTCATAGGACAGGTTAAATCAACCATAAAATCAGGATAGCAATTGAAAAATATAGGACCTTTGCAAATGTTAGTTTGGATAACTGCAAGTAAAGAAGATTTGTATTTATGTAATCTTTTGTCACGTAAAGCCATGTAAATGGGAGCATTAATACCTTTTCGTACCAAAGGTTTAATGGCTACTTGTACTAAACCAATATGCATAAATCGATATTTTGCTTGTAAATGTAAATTAATAGCATTTTGTTTCAGCATGTCAATAGTTTGTAGACCATTTTGTAAACTAATGACTTCTTCATGCGTTTTGCAAGAATATGCTTTTATGAAATCAAATGTGCCAATTTTGTAAATGGTGTCTAACTCTATTCTAGGGAGAGACCAATTAGCATAATTGTCTGGGCTAGGAGCCCTAAATACAGGTAAGGTTCTTTGCTCATTAGAGTTAACAACGTTACTCTGGTTACTATCAGATTTGAAAGACAACATACGCCTTAATCTAGATGCCATGTTTATGTATGCATTCAAATCTCTATGCGCAGACAGGTGTATAACGGGACCACCACCGGGACCACCTTCACACGGCTGACCAACGGATTTTCCTTGGCTGACCAACGCTAGGGACAACACTGTATGCAAGACACAGCTCTATGAACACAGAGATGCAAACACACACCTAAGCACGACTTCTAAATGAAAGTATATGCAATCAATCTGGCTCTGATACCAACTGGAGACAGGATCGTTAATCATTAAGAAATGGACCAGAACTGTAAACAGAAATGTTACTTCAAGTTTATTGAAATGTATAGAGTAACAGATAGAAATGTAATACAAGGAACTTACAAATTGTACTTGGAAATGTTGAAAATTCCGAAATGTAGAAGTACAAAAGATAACTTAAGAAAGAAAACTTTGTTAAAGAAAGCTGAGAGAAAATTTTAGAAAGCTTGAAGATGCGTCTTTTTTTTCCCTCTTGATTCTGATGTCTTCTTCACTTGATGAGCACTCTTTAAATAGAGAAAGAAGAGAGCCCTTCATAATTGTTATTTTGTTTGGACATCAAAAGTAGATGCTCTTTGTCGGCCATCATGTGCTGAAAAGGTGAGTCTTCTTTTTGTAAAGCAGATTCCTTTTGTCTTGGACACGTAATGAAAGGTGAGTCATCAGCCTTATCATTACACTGTTTGCTTTTTGTTAGTGGGGTCACTGTAGATGAACAGTGTATTTCGTCGAAAGCTGCAAAAGAAAAGATTCGTTAGTACGAATGGCCTTTACTTTTGCCAAGGGCCAAATGACCCTTGCAGGCTCTTTTGCGTTATTTGGCTTTTGTATTTTGCCAAAGGTCAAGTGATGATGGCCGACAAAGAGCATCTACTTTTGATGTCCAAACAAAATATATATATATATATATATATATATATATATATATAT
>JAKOGI010002389.1:0-10000 GCA_029747015.1 Carnegiea gigantea
TATATGTGTGTGCGTGTATATGTATATGTATTTATATATATATATTTATATGTATATATATATATATATATATGCATACATACATACATACATACATACATATATACATACATACATACATATATATCAATTTGGATAATTCAATTTGATGTCCAAGATGTCTGAAGATGAAGTCTAATGATGCAATTCAAAGGTGTCAACAATCAATTCAAGATCAATTAAGTTTTATTCATCTGCTTTGTTCATTTCAATTTCGTTATTTCCAATTTCGTTTTAATTATCATTTCGGAGTTATATTTTACGTAATATCAATTTGCTATTCCGCGCCCCTGCGGCCTTACTCGCACATCTAGGCCCTCATTATTGCCCGCCTAGGTCGTTCCTTCCTCTTCTGGTAACAGAGTCAGGTGTGTTCATTTAGTTAGTGTCTAGCCATTGCTAGTGTTGCTTAGCTATTAATCAGCCCCGGTAAGTCCGTTGGTCAGCCGTGTGTGGGGTAGTCCTAGTGGTCCCGGTAGACTGTGTATGACTGCTAGCTAAGTGTTCAAATGTAACTCAGATGGCCTCTTGGGTTAGAGATCGTCTTAGTTTAGGTAATAATAAGAACTCAAATGTGGTTAACAGTAAGAAAATTAGTTGTCAAATTGATATTTCTAATTGGAAAATTCCTAAACAAATAATGGAAAAGCCTGATGGTAGAATACTAATAAGATTTAATTCATACAAAGAAAAAGATTCATCTGTAAGGTCTTCAGAAAATATAAAAATCCCTCGAACTTCATATTTAATGTCTTCTAGGTCATCTAATTATGATTATTTAAAAGATAATCAAGTAGAAGATACTCAAAAAATTTATTATAAAGTTTCCATAGCTAAGCCAATAGATGAAACTACTTCTTCCATAGGTTCACCAAATTACTCAACTATGCAAATTCCATCGTTTTCTTCAATTAATGTTATTTCAAAGCCCTTTGAAATTAATAAAGATTATTTGCAACAAAACTTTAATACAATAGAAAATAAAGCCAAAAGAGAATGGTTTCTTTCACACTTTGATTTAAATGCATAATCATTCATTAGACAATAATGGTATTCATTTATGGAAAGACATAAAGTAAATGTTCGTTTCTTTAATTGGTGGACTATATTTGCCTCTGATCATAATCTTCCAGACCCATTCCATATTAAAGAAATAAATACTAATATTAATTTTGCTAAAAAATGGACACTCAAAAATGGTCAAATAATTACTTCTTTTACTCCTCCATCAGAAGAAATTATATTAACTACCCCTGAAGGTAATATTCCAGCCATTCAATTCAAAATAGGTAGAAATGATCCAGAAAATAGTCAAGTACTTTTAAGTGATATTAAAAAAGTATACCATCAAAATAATTATACAAATTAAGTATTACATACAGTGTCTCAACAAGTCAATATGGTCTCTACTCAAGTTGAAGCAATTGTTAAAAAATAGAACATTAATTCATTAACTGCAAAATTAAAAAATTTAGACAGTAATGATACTAAAAAGAACAAGCCAAACTTCTTGGATGATATTGTAAAACCCCTATTCAAAATAAGATGCTCAAATAAATTAGAACTACCAGATGCTAGTACTCCTTTAATTTCAAAAATAGATGAAAAATTAAAAGAAGCAGAAAGTTCAACTAACAATACAGTTACTATTTTAGAAAAAGATTTATCTCAATCAAATGATGATTTTCAAAATATTAATAAAATATATAAAAAGAAAATTCTATATTATTCCAAGCAAACTCTTCCAGATCTTCATCTTGAACATGCTAAAACTATAATTACTGAAAATTTTGCTGGTGATTTAATATATGAATGGAATATTGATGGTCGTAGTGACCATGAAGTATTTGTAACGCTCCAAAGAATGTTAATTGCTTATACAGCTTATTTAATTAAACATGCAACAGATTTACAAGCTTTTGATTTATTAACCTCTGGATTCACTGGTATACTCAAAAATTGGTGGGAGAATTATATTCAAGAAGATGAACGTAATAAAATCAGAACTCATACAAATTCTCAAGGACAACCAGACAATATAGAAATATTAATTTATATAATTGTTACTAATTTTCTTGGAAGTCTAAAGGATATTAATGCTGCAACAGATATTCTTTTAACAAATTTAAGATGTCCAACTCTCGAAGATTACAATTGGTATAAAGATACATTTTTAATATAGCTATTAAAAAGAGAAGATTGTCGTCAACTTTATTGGAAAGAAAAATTAATTTCAGGATTACCATCTTTATTTTCTCAAAGAATATTCAATAAATTAAGTGAAGTCATTGGTAAAGTTCCAATTCCATTCGAACAAATTAAGGTTGGTCAACTCTTAAGTTTTATTAAAAAAGAAGGAATTTCATTATGCAATGAATTAAAATTACAAGCGATATATTCAACAGATAAAGCCGCTAAACAAAAAGAATTAGGTTCTTTTTGTAAAGCATTTTGCCTTCCAAAGTTAGAAGCTCCATCTGTCAAAAAACGAAGAAAAACTCAAATTAGTAAGAAAAAACAACTTACTAAAAGAATGCCAAATTATAAAAAATTAAGTCCTAAAAAGACCACTACAAAAAAGAAAACCGATAATACTAATACTTATTATAAATGTGGCAACTTAGGTCATTATGCAAAAAATTGTAAAGTTAAAAAGAAATTAAATGAAATATGTGTCGAATATCCAGATATTCAAGAGAAATTAATTGCATTATTTGAACTCAAAGATACGCCTAATCAATCAGAAAATTCATCCTCCTCCTCTGATTATGAAGATAATAATATTAATGAATTAGAAAGTGATTCAAGTGAATATTCATCAGGTAATGAGTTCTCAAGATTATGCTATAAGTGTATTAACGTTATAACTACTAATAATAGCGAAAAAGAATTTTTATTAGATTTAATTGAGCAAATTCAAGATACAGGATTAAGAAAAGAATATTTACAAAAACTCAAAAGTATATTAATAAAAGAGGATTCTTTAGAACCTCCTCATAAGATAAGTATCAATAAAATATTTGAAACACGTGAGATTCTAAATATTTTAAAAGCAATTAATATTCAAGACTTAAAAAACGAAGTTAATATTCTAAAGGAATAAATAAAAATTTTACAAAAGGATTCATGTTCATTACAGACAAAAGATCTTGAATTAGAAACAAGATTAATATTAATAGAAAATAGACCTTCTTCTTCAAACATTCAACCAGAAGAAACCCCTACTGATCAACAATTTGTTTCAACCATTAATCAGATAAATTTTCAAAAATGGTATATTCATATTACTCTTAAAATCAAGGATAGCTTTGAATTCAATACTATTGCACTATTAGATAATGGTGCAGATCAAAATTGTATAAAACAAGGATTAATTTCCTCTATATATTTTGAAAAAACAAAAGAACGACTTCATAGTACTAATGGTATAGCGTTATAAATTATCAAATGCTTACATATGTAATCGAGGATATTGTTTCAAAAACTCATTTATTTTAATACGAGATATAAGTCAAGAAGTTATTCTTGGAACTTCTTTCATTACTCAAATTTATCCATTTAAAGTAGATCAAATCGGTGTGCATACAGAAATTATGGGAACGACAATATTATTGAAATTTGTTATCCCTGTTTATCAAAAAGATTTATCTTTATTACAAAATTCTTCAATATTTAAGCAAATTAATCTTCATGAAAAGAAAAAACATATTCAATTTTTACAAAACGAAATTGTTTATAAAAAAATTGAAGAAAGGCTTGAAGTCATTAAATGAATCAATAATGATCAAAAAGAATGGCAAGAAATAGATCAACGACTAGAAGAATTAAACATTAGCTTACACAATCATATTGCATCAACAGATTTCAATGAATTTTATAAAAAGTGGCTACATAATTATCATCAATTCATGTGTCAGCGTCATGATTTACTGGAAAACCAATCTTGGAACACTCAATGCATGCATAGCCTAATATCAAATCATATAGCCTAAACCCATTCAATGCGGAGTAAACTATTTTCAAAAGTTTTCAAAAGAAAAATTTTTATAATATTTCAACTATGAGTTTTATCATTTCTGGCAACAACCATATTTTATTTTCAGTCATCAATATGAACCAAGATAATAGGAAAGAAAGAAAGATTCAAACTTCTCAGCAGTATGCTATGACACCTAATACTCAAACCCATCCTCAGTGTTCAATCCCTATTACGAACCAATTCCAAACCCTACCTTCTGAAGACTTTCCTCCATTAACCTATGCTCAGGCCTCAAGCAAACCTCCTTCATCCTCTGCTCAAACATCTTCTTTTGATTTATCAAAATATTTCACCAAACCAATACGCAATCCAGTCGCCTATACTAAATACCGTGAATCTCAATCTCTTCTCGAACTTAATAAATTTGTCAAAGTTACTTTTCTTTCAGATTGCTATCATATTCCAGACTCCCCGTTAAAAACACGATAATTTTATGAACTTATCTTGTTCGATTCAAAATATGTAGAAATTGAACATATTCTAGACAAAAATACTCCAAATTTTATAGCCTATTCCAAATGTCGAATCCTTAAAGTTCTTACAGGGAGAGACTGATCTACTACATATACCACCAAATCCTTTTCTGTTCCATTCAATCCTTCAGGATATCACTATATTGATTATCAAAATGCTTCGTATGAAACATTTCTCTACCGACCATTCAATCATTCCTGATTCATCAGTTTTGATACAAGACCTGAAATTACATTTTCATTATGGTTTTATGAATGGTGGACTGTCTATGGTAGTCTTCAAAACATATGGCCAGAAGAAGTCAAAAAATCATTCCAATCTTATTCCAAATTTATCACAAATTCTTCAGATCTCACAGAAATCTTATTCCACAAAAAATTTGGTATTCCATGGATTTTTTTTTGATCCTTTAGTATTATACAATATTATCCACCACCAGCAGCATTCTCTCTCATCAGAGAATACAAAATCAAATGGTGGGAAAAATTTACAGTTAACAAGTTCTACTCCTTAGACGTTGTTCAAGCAAAAATGTTGCATACAACACAGCAAATGATTTCAGTAACACCATCAACTCCCCAAAAAAAGTAAGAGCAATCCTCAAAAGATAAAGGCAAAGCTACCTCATCAAATGAGCTTGATGAACTCCAGTTACTTAAGAAAGAAATCAAATTACTCAAAAAATAAAAACAAAAACAATTGTTGTTAATATCCAAAGCTGCTTCATCAGAATCATCCTTATCTTCAGTTCATTTAGATTATGACCCATGGAGTGGTCCTTGTGCTCAACATCCATATGACTATTGAGTAGATTTTCTATTTATAGTATTATTCCCCCCCAAAAAAAAAAGTCAAGAGCCCCTAAAGGTCTTGGCCTTTGGCAAAAGTAAGGGTCATTCCACATTATTACTAACGTGTTTTGCAGGTTTTAATTATTTTCCCCACCACTCAATCTCAAAACCCCGGGAGGGGATGCCCAAGATCAATCCAAAAATGATGATGTCCAAGATCACCAATCAATGATGCAATTCAACGTGTCAACAATTCAATTTGATGTCCAAGATGTCCAAAGATGAAGTCTAGCAATTAATGATGCAATTCAAAGATGTTAACAATCAATTCAAGATCAATTAAGTGCATCTCTACAATCACCTAACAATACATTCAAAGTGCCATCAATATGTTCCTAGCAAATTCAATTCTGCCTTATCAAGACTCATGACTCATCATCATGTCAACATCAAAGGCATGACTTTTCACGACAAGCAGTTCAAATCACCAAAGCAATAATTCAAGAATACTGTTTAAGACAGCTTATCTGAACACTGTTCAGGACAGTTCATCAGAGCAATTATTCAAGAATACTATTCAAGACAGCTTATCCGAACACTATTCAGGACAGCTCATCAGAGCAATTATTCAAGAATACTGTATAAGATAGCTCAGCAGGACAATAATTCAAGAATAATCCAAGGTCCATTATTACTCAATACTGTTTAACTTTTGATGTGGTTCCAGTCCAAGTTTAACACGAAGCAACGATAATTCAAGATTGTCGGCAGAAGTTATAAACATAAGATTCCTTTTTATTATTCAATCTTTACCGTCCACGTGTAAACACTTAATTCCATATTGTATTCTATAAGTAAGAATTCCATAGCGTTGCATTAGGCATCGCAAGACAGAACCAATCAAGAAGAACAACCCACACCTGTACTCCTTCTCTCAAATAGCCTTCTCCATATTCCTTTATCAAAAGCTTCGATTCAAATCCTTGTATCAAGTTTTATCAATTCAAATAAAAGTAAGTTTTATTCATCTACTTTGTTCATTTCAATTTCGCTATTTCCAATTTCGTTTTAATTATCATTTTAAAATTATATTTTTCATAAGATCAATTTGCTACTCTGCTCCCCTGCTGCTTTACTCCCACATCTAGGCCTTCACTATTGCTTGCCTAGGTCGATCCTTCCTCTCCTAGGCGGGCAATAGTGAGGGTTAGATATGGGAGTAAAGCAGCAGGGAAGCAGAGTAGCAAATTGATATTATACAACGTATAATTTTGAAATGATAATTAAAACGAAATTGGAAATAATGAAATTGAAATGGACAAAGCAGATGAATAAAAACTTACTTTTATTTGAATTAATAAAACTTGATACAAGGATTTGAATGGAAGCTCTTGGTAATGGAGTACAAGGAATTTGGAGAAGGCTATTTGAGAGAAGGAGTGCAGGTGTGGGTTGTTATTCTTGATCGGTTCTGTCTTGCGATGTCTAAGTTCTGCCTAATGCAATGTTATGGAGTACCTATTTATAGAATACAATATGGAATTAAATGTTTACAAGTTAACGGTAAGGATTGAATAATAAAATGGAATCTTGTGCTGATAATGTTTGCCGACAATCTTAAATTATTGATGCTTCGTGTTGAACTTGGACTGGTACCACGTCAAAAGTGAAACAGTGCTGAGTGATAATGGACTTTGGATTGTTCTTAAATTATTGTCATGATGAGCTGTCTTAAACAGTATTCTTGAATTATTGCTGTGATGAGCTGTCTTAAACAGTGTTATGATAAGCTATCTTGAACAATGTTATTGGATTATTGCTCTGATGATTTGAACTGCTTATCGTGATGAGTCATGCCTTTTGATGTTGACAAGTTGTTGAGTCACAGTAAATCATAATTGAATTTGCTAGGAACACATTGATGGCATTTTGGACATATTGATCACACTTGATTGCTTGAATTGATTGTTGACACATTGAATTGCATCATTGTTGCTGTTGTAATGGCATGTAATTAATTCCTAGGCATCCCATCATTGTTGCTCTTGTAATGGCATGTAATTAATTCCTAGGCATCCCTCCCGGGGCTTCTGAGATGGATTGGGGTGGGAGACCTGCAAAATAAAAATGTTGTTAATGTGGAATGGCCCGTACTTTTGCCAAAGGCCAACACCTTTGCAGGCTCTCGTCTTTTTCCTTTTCGTTTGAGGTGACTTTGGATATTAACAATAATTATTGTGTTGTTGAAGTCACAGATCGTAAGGATCTGGATGCTCCTGAAGATCTTTAGTAGCGAAAATGGAAGTAATCATCTTGTAGAAATTTGCAACGTAAGCCATATTTTTTGGGAACAAGACTGGAAGCATCGATTTGTAATTCACAGTGTAATGGTATGAGGACTTGAGTATGGCTTTGATCAACTGGACAAATGTGAACGTTTGGGAATACTTTGGAAACAAATTTGAAAATATGAGGTTCAAAAGCTGTCCAATATTCGAACTGCCGGTGAAACCGTCGGAAAGTTTGGATATACCCAGTGGGCATAATGATGAGTACTGGAAGAGAAGTGTTTTGTTTTTGACCAATTTGATTTCTTTTCTGAGTAGCTGGAATTCATCAAGCTCATTGGATGAGGTAGCTTTGCTTTTATTTCTGGAGGTGACGATGCGATCCTTGTAAAAATTCTTTTGTTAAAAAATTTGGTAAAGAATTGTCTTTGCTTTGAATAAATTCAATATCAAAATCAAATGTAGATAAAATAGCTTGCCAACGAGCAAATATTTGTTTAGAAACAATGTTTTGAACATCCTTTAGAAGAATTTCTTTTATAGATTTGCAATCGATGTGAAGAAGAAATTTTTTATTGAATAAATCATCGTGAAATTTTGAAACACATAAAACGATTGACAAAATTTCCTTTTTAATTGTTGAATAATTTTTTTGGGCTTCGTTCCAAATGCAGAAATGATATCGGACTATTTGTTCGATAGAATCAGAGGCGAGCTTCTTCTGTTTAAGTATACCGCCGTAACCTATTTCTGATGCATCGGTTTGAACTATCATGAATGCATTTAGGTGCGGTATTCTGAGACATGGTAAGGCTTTGATCTTTTGTTTAAGTATTCGAACAATATTGGTATGTTCTTCATACCAAGGAGGAGAATTTTTTCGTAATCGTTTACATAGAGGTTCATGGAATTTTCTTAGATTTGGAAAAAAGTCAGACACATAATTAAGACAACCTAAAAATCATTGTAATTGAGTTTTATGTTTAATTTCGTTAGGAAATTTATCTGCAAATTCAATTGTTCTAGTAATTGGGCGTATAGTGCCTTGGTAGATATCATGTTCTAAAAACCTAATTTTGGTTTGGAATAATTTCATTTTAGGCGCAGACACAACTAATCAGTTTTTCTTGATAACATGTAAAAAGGTATGAAGATGTTCAAAGTGTTGGTCAATACTATTTGAATAGACAAGGACATCATCTATATAAACTATTGTGAAATGAGTGTAAGGATTGGAAATATCATTCATAATATTTTGAAATTTTGAAGGTGCATTCTTTAATCCAAACGGCATAACATTCCACTTATAATGTCCAAATGGAACTGTAAATGCTGTCTTATGTCTATCTTCCTCTTTAATTTGAATTTGCCAAAAACCACTTTTCATATCGAATTTGGAGAATATTTTTACATCATATAAGCGATTGAGTAGATCACGTTTATTAGGAATTGGATATCGTACCCATTGTAATACCTTATTTAATGGTTTATAATTAATAACTAAACGAGGGACGCCTCGCTCTTTTTCTGCTTGATTATTAACATAAAATGCTGCACAGCTCCAAGGAGATTTAGAGGGTCTAATTAATCCCTTTGTTAATAATGTTTCTATTTCTTTTTTACAAAATTCAAGGAGTTTTTTATTCATTTGAATAGGTCTAGCTTTAGTTGGAATATTTTTTTCTAAGAAATCTTTTTCATAAGGAAGTGATATTATATGTTTTTTCCTTTGCCAAAATGCATTGGGAAGATCAAAACATACTTCTTTCCTAAACAATTCATATAATTCGCATATTTTCGTTTGGATAGAGGGTTGTAGTAGCCTTTCTTCAATTTTTTTTATAAATAATTTCGTTTTGTAAAAGTTGAATATGTTTTTTCTTTTCATGACGAAGATTAATTTGCTTTAACATTGAAGAATTTTGTAATAAAGATAAACTTTCCGATAAATAGGGGTAACAAATTTGAATGATATTGTTGTTCCCATAATTTTTGTATGCACACCGATTTGATCTACTTTAAATAGATAAATTTGAGTAATGAAAGGAGTTCTAAGAATAACTTACTTGACTTATATCTCATACTAGAATAAATGAGCTTTTGAAACAATATCCTTGATTACATATGTAAGCATTTGATAATTTATACTTAATTTGTAACGCCATACCATTAGCAGTATGGAGACGTTCTTTTGTTTTTTCATAATATATAGAGGGAATTAATTCTTCTTTTATACAATTTTATTCTACACCACTATCTAATGGTGCAATAGTATTGAATTCAAAGCTATCTTTGATTTTAAGAGTAATATGAATATACCATTTTTGAAAATTTATCTGATTAATGGTTGAAACAAATTGTTGATCAGT
>JAKOGI010002389.1:15000-25000 GCA_029747015.1 Carnegiea gigantea
ATTTGCATATTGGTTCCAGTGTTTCCTCCGTTCATCCTCCAAAGGATGATATCTAAATTATTCACAAAGGTGAACACATTCTAGTTACACCCTTTTGCAAAGGCCGGGAGGAGAATGATACGGTTAAACTAGATGACCTCAAAAAGGTTCATCAACAAGCCAACTATACTAATACTATCCTTCATACGATTGCTGACCAATTAGATCATGTTTCCCTGCAAATAGAAGAAACAAACAGAACAGCTAAGGCTATTATCCCCAATACTAGTCATGCAGATAACATTTCTAAACCCTTTTTCAAAATGGAAAGCATTCCAAAAGAAAATGAAGAATCTTTTATTAAGGCATCTTCAAATAGCCATTTCCTCAAAATTATTTTAGACCAAATTAAGGAGCTAGATGCCTCCTTAAAAAACAAGTCTGTTTCTTGACTGGACCAAACCTGTAAAACCAAGTTTCCGATACGTCATCATCTGAAGAAGAAGAAGATGATGCCACAAGTACGGATAGGGAAGAAGAAGCTTTAAATGTTATAGAAGAAGCCTTTGAAGAATCTTCGCCTCTTGCTATTAACAAAATCAGAACCTGGACTCCGGGTAATACAAGAAATTATTATCCGAGACCTACTCCTCCTGATCTTCAATATGAAGAAAGAGGAAGTTTTGCTTCTTCTCACTTCAATGGAGAATCAGTTTACCAATGGAATATTGATGGCAAATCTGAGCACGAGATACTGAGCACCTTACAGGAAATAACAATGGCCCTTTCTGCCTACAAAGCAAAAAAATTTACCAATTCTCAAGCCGCTACGGCCCTAGTTATAGGTTTCTCCGGACAATTGAAATCCCGGTGGGACAACTTCCTAGACAATGATACCAGGACAAAAATCCTTAACCACACTTGCAAAAAGCTGAATGACCGCGGGGTTGAAGTGGATGAGCAAGATGGGGCTGAAGTCCTCATCCATAATATTACTCTACATTTCTTAGGAAATCCAAAGGAAGAGCAAGCTTCTGCTAAAACAATTCTTATTAACCTCCGTTGTCCTACCCTTACCGACTATAAATGGTACAAGGATGTATTTCTAACAAATGTTCTAAAAAGGGAGGATAGTACTCAAAATTTCTAGAAAGAAAGATTTATTGCAGGATTGCCAAAACTTTTTGGAGAATGAATCCTTAATAAATTATGCCAGAATTTTGGAACCAACGATATCCCTTTCAGTTTACTTACCTTTGGACAACTTTTTGGTATAATCAAAACCGAAGGATTAAATCTCTGCAACGAGATTAAAATCCAGCCCAAATATGGATCCAAAAAGGCACAGTCTCGTAAAGAGATTGGCACTTTCTGTGAAGCATCTGTAATTACAAAAATACAAGCTCCTTCTACGGCCCGCAAGCGAATCAATAAGAAAAGAGCCCAGCCCAAATTTAAAAAACAGCCTAAGCAGCCCAAACCATTTATCAAAAGAGAGCAGTCCAAACCCGCGCCAAAAAAGAAACAACCCAGCAAAAAGAAAGGGACCATCGTTTGCTACAAATGTGGCAAAATAGGTCATAAGGCCTTCCAATGCAAAACTGAGCAGAAAATCAATGAGTTATTTTCTGAAGAACCAGAGCTCCAGAAAAAGCTTTTAGCTCTCCTTACAAAAGATGTTTCAGGCTCAAAAAAAGGAGTATATTATTTAGAATTCAGTGAGGAATCTGAATACGAATCTTCTCCAATTCTGTCTTTGAATGTCGTCACTAGCAAACCCCAAAAATAATTTCTCCTTGATCTTATCGGACAAATTCCTGATATAGGTACAAAAAGAGAGCACCTTGAGAAACTCAAAGGTATTACCCTTGAAGAAGAAGATAAAACTCCTAAATTTGACTTAGGAACTTCATCCTCTTCTTCTATCTCTCAAATTTTTGAAAGATATCCCATTACCAATCCTTATCAATAGGTTACCACCAAGCAACTGCAAGATGAGGTTAATGACCTTAAGTCTCAAGTTCGCTTTCTCAAAATAGAGGTGGTAAGCCTTAAATGCAAAGATCTTGAGATTGAAACAAAACTTGCAATTCTCAAATCTTATAAGATCCATCTCCCTGTTTTATCATCAGCTGACATTTCCGGAATTTATGATACTGAAATCCCAGAAACCTAATTTTTGTAAACTATATCAAAACTTACCTTTCAAAAATGGTATTCAATAGTCAAGCTTGTGGTGAATGATTTCTCTATCAATACAGTAGCTCTTATAGACAGTGGAGTTGATCAAAACTATATCAGAGGAGGAATTGTTCTAACAAAATTTTGTGAACGAACAAGAGAACAATTAGTAAGTGCGAATGGTGGACCTTTAAACATTCGTTACAAATTGAACAAAGGATATATTCAAAATCATGATTACTGCTTTAAAAATATTTTTCTTATTGTTGACAATATCACAAATGGAGTTATTTTAGGAATTCCTTTTCTTACTCAAATTTATCCATTTACTGTCAATGAAACTGGAGTTCATACAAAAATTATGGGTAAAACCATATCTTTTAATTTTTTTTCTGCCGCTCATCAAAAAGAAATTCTCAATCTACAATCTTCTTCTATATTCAAACAAATCAACAGTCTTCAAGCAAAAGAAAAACAAATTCGTCATTTATAAGAAGAAATTTCTTACCTTCGAATAGAGGAGCAATTAAAAAATCTCTCTATTTAACTCAAAATTTTAGACTTTGAACAACTCCTAAAGAAAAGAATATGTTCTGACCTTCCTAATGCATTTTGGGAAAGAAGGAAACATATTATTTCTTTACCATATGAACCAAATTTTCATGAAAAAGATATTCCTACCAAAGCTCGACTAACACAAATGAATTTCGAACTGTTAGAACATTGCAAAAACGAAATTCAAAATCTTCTTGACAAAAAACTCATCAGACCATCAAAATCTCCCTGGAGCTGTGCAGCATTTTATGTTAATAATGCAGTTGAAAAGGAATGAGAAGTTCCCAGGATGGTTATTAACCACAAACCTTTAAACAAAGTTTTACAATGGATTCGTTATCCTATCCCAAATAAAAGAGATTTATTAAATCATTTATATAACGCAAAAATCTTTTCAAAATTTGACATGAAATCGGGATTTTGGTAAATTCAGATTGCTAAAAAGAATAGATACAAAACCGCATTTACAGTTCCTTTTGGATATTACGAATGGAATGGAATGCCCTTTGGACTCAAGAATGCTCCCTCTGAATTTCAAAATATTGTAAATGATATTTTTACACCCTAGACTTCTTTTATTATTGTTTACATTGATAATGTCTTAGTTTTCTCCAACTCAATAGATCAGCACTTTAAACATTTGCAAACATTTTTACATGTAACTGAGAAAAATGGTTTAGCTATGTCTATATCAAAATTAGTATTATTCCAAACAAGAATTAGGTTTCTTGGCCATGATATTTATCAATGGACCATTAAACCTATCATGCGATCTTTAGCATTTGCAGACAAATTCCTTGATGAAATCAAAGATAAAAAAACAGCTACAAAGATTTCTTAGCTGTTTAAATTATGTCTCTGATTTCTTTCCTCATTTGCGATAGTTCTGTGCACCATTGTATAGAAGACTTAGGAAAAACCCAGTTCGCTGGTCAGATGAACATACATGCATTGTTAAACAAGTCAAAGAAAAGGTGAAATCTTTACCATACCTCAATATCCCTCACCCAGCTGCATTCATGATCGTTGAAACTGATGCATCTGATATAGGATATGGTGGTATATTGAAGCAAAAACTTGACTCAGCAGCAAATGAACAATTAGTTAGATTTCATTCTGGACTTTGGCTCGATCCACAACAAAATTATTCTACTATCAAAAAAGAAATTTTATTTGTAGTACTTTGCGTTTCAAAATTTCAAGATGATCTGTTTTACAAAAAATTCTTACTTTATATTGATTGCAAATCATCCAAAGAAATTCTTCAAAAAGATGTCAAGAATTTAGGATCGAAACAAATTTTTGCTCGATGACAAGCAATACTGTCTGCTTTTGATTTTGATATCGAATTTATCAAAGGACAACAATTTTCTTCCTGATTTCCTTACTCGAAAATTCTTGTATGGAAAGAGTGATAAAATATCATTTCTATAGGAAACAAAATGAGCTCCAGCAAGGACAAAGGCAAAAACAAAGGAAAAGGAGTCAGAAGAGCTGAAGATTATCAGCTCCGAGTTCCTACCCAAAACCAATTCTTTTCACTTACAAATTTTCCTCCATTACCATATAAAGCCATCGTTTCAAAACCTTCCAAAAAACCAACCCATGACAATGCTTATTATGTTCGACATATTGAACATTTATTTCTAACAAGCTACAAAACTAGTTCTTCTTCTGATATCATCAAACCTCTCATATAAAGAACCTTTGGAAAAAAGTATTCTGCCACTGACGACCCTCAAAAATCGCAACAATCTTATGAGCTTATCTTTGTGGATACTCGATCCATTGACATAACCTATATCTTTGACAAAATGAACCTTGGATATATCCTTTTCTCCAAATGCATTATTAGAAATGTTTTAAGTACTCAACAATGGAAAAATCCGTTTGAGGAAAAAAGCTTTTCTATACCTTTTACCCCTCAAACATTTGACTACAATGATTACAGGATGGCTTGGTATCGTGCTTTCTTTTACCATCTTGAGACCCATTCCTGGTTCTTCAATTTCCACGATAATTGCCCAAACATATTTCCAATCTGGTTCTATTACTGGTGGACATGGTTTGGATGCAGCCCAATAATTTTACCAACTGAAGCAAGAGAAGGTTGGGTTTTCTGGGAGAAAAATATCTCCTCCCTTGAGGCATATACAAAAGAAGTCCAATTTTTCCGAACCTTTAACATCGCATGGATTTTCAGTTGGGAATACAGATTACAAAATCATGAACTTAATTCTTTTCCACTACCTATGGCTCGAATTTACAAAATTAAGTGGTGGAATGAATACAAGACAAAATTATATGGCAAAGAGAATGTGGAATATTTTTGCAAAACAAAAACAAAGAAGTTCACTCTCCACAATCTCCATACATTTGAGAAGAAGAAAGAAGTCGCTACTGGACCTTCTACCCCAGGCAAAAGAGAAAGTCCAACAACCTCAACCAAAGCAAGAGTTAAAGGATTATCTCAAAAGGAACGAGAAATCCTTGAACTTGTCAAAGATAATCCCAATATACGACAAATTTCCTTCAGAAAATTTTAGACAAAACTGATGACTCGGATGATGAAACAGTCAGCTCCGCGGCCTCATCCTCCAAACCAAAACCACAAGATTATCAAGATTCGCAGGATCCTTATGATCTGTGATCTTTAGATAATAAGAACAAAATTAAAAGAGCCTACAAGAATCTTGCCCCTTCAGTATTTCCGAAGGTCATGACCCTTGGCAAAAGTAAAGACCATTTTCTAACAAACCTTTTCTTTTGCAGGAACAGCATTGTCGACAAATTCACCTTTTACTATTCATCAACAGTATCTCCACAATAGCAAACAGTAAGGTGATAAGGTCTACAACTCACCTTTTAAAGACAAAAGACAAACAGTCTGAAGATAAGAATGACCCTTCTTTCGGTGCGTCTTTTCTTCACATAGCCGACAAAAGGAATCTCCTTTTCAAAGCACTCTTTTCCCTTCTATAAGAAGGACGGACAATTTTGGGAGAAGGCAGAGTGAATTCCATCAATCACCTTGCTGTTTGCTATTGTAGAGATACTGTTGATGAATAGTAAAAGATGAATTTGTCGACAATGCTTTTCCTGCAAAAGAAAAGGTTTGTTAGAAAAGGGCCTTTACTTTTACCAAGGGTCATGACCTTCGGAAATACTGAAGGGGCAAGACTCTTGCAGGCTCTTTTAATTTTCTTTTTATTTTCTAAAGATCACAGATCATAAGGATCCTACGAATCTTGATAATCTTATGGTTTTGGTTTGGAGGATGAGGCCACGGAGCTGACTGTTTCATCGTCCGAGTCATTAGTTTTGTCTAAAATTTTTTGAAGGAAGATGTGTCGTATATTGGGATTATCTTTGAGAAGTTCAAGGATTTCTTGTTCCTTTTGAGATAATCCTTTAACTCTTGCTTTGGTTGAGGTTGTTGGACTTTCTCTTTTGTCTGGGGTAGAAGGTCCAGTAGCAACTTCTTTCTTCTTCTCAAATGTATGGAGATTATGGAGAGTGAACTTCTTCGTTTTTGTTTTGCAAAAATATTCCACATTCTCTTTGCCACATAATTTTGTCTTGTATTCATTACACCAATTAATTTTGTAAATTCGAACCATAGATAGTGAAAAAGAGTTAAGTTAATGATTTTGTAATCTGTATTCCCAACTGAAAATCCATGCAATGTTAAAGGTTCGGGAAAATTGGACTTCTTTTGTATATGGCTCAAGGGAGGAGATATGTTTCTCCCAGAACACCCAACCTTCTCTTGCTTCAGTTGGTAAAATTGTTGGGCTGCATCCAAACCATGTCCACTAGTAATAGAACCAAATTAGAAATATGTTTGGGCAATTGTCATGGAAATTGAAGAACCAGGAATGGGTCTCAAGATGGTAAAAGAAAGCATAATATCAAGCCATCCTGTAATCATTGTAGTCAAATGTTTGAGGGGGAAAAGGTATAGAAAAGCTTTTTTCCTCAAACGGATTTTTCCATTGTTGAGTACTTAAAACATTTTTAATAATGCATTTGGAGAAAAGGATATGTCCAAGGTTCATAATAGAACCAGATTGAAAATGTGTTTGGGCAATTGTCTTGGAAATTGAAAAACCAGGAATGGGTCTCAAGATGGTAAAAGAAAGCACGATACCAAGCCATCCTGTAATAATTGTAGTTAAATGTTTGAGAGGTAAAAGGTATAGAAAAGCTTTTTTCTTCAAACAGATTTTTCCATTGTTGAGTACTTACATTTCTAATAATGCATTTGGAGAAAAGGATAAGTCCAGGGTTCATTTTATGAAATGTATGGGTTATGTCAATGGATCGAGTATCCACAAAGATAAGCTCATAAGATTGTTGCGATTTTTGAGGGTCGTCAGTGGCAAAATACTTTTTGCCAAAGGTTCTTTGTATGAGAGGTTTGATGATATCAGAAGAAGAACTAGTTTTGTAGCTTGTTAGGAATAAATGTTTAGTATGTCGAACATAATAAGCATTGTCCTGGGTTGGTTTTTTGGAAGGTTTTGAAACGATGCCTTTGTATGGTAATGGAGGAAAATTTATAAGTGGAAAGAATTGGTTTTGGGTAGGAACTTGGAGCTGATAATCTTCAGCTCTTTTGACTCCTTTTCCTTTGTCTTTGCCTTTTTCCTTGCTGGAGCTCATTTTGTTTCCTGCAGAAATGATGTTTTGTCACTCTTTCCTTGCAAGAATTCTCGAGTAAGGAAATCAGGAAGAAAATTGTCTTGGCCTTTGATAAATTCGATATCAAAATCAAAAGCAGACAGTATTGCTTGCCATCAAGCAAAAATTTGTTTTGACACTAATTCTTAATATCTTTTTGAAGAATTTCTTTTGCTGATTTTCGATCAATATGAAGTAAGAATTTTTTGTGAAACAGATAATCTTGAAATTTTGAGACGCAAAGTACTACAGATAAAATTTCTTTTTTGATAGTAGAATAATTTTGTTGTGGAACCGAGCCAAAGTCCAGAATGAAATCTAACTAATTGTTCATTTGCTGCTGAGTCAAGTTTTTGCTTCAATATACCACCATATCCTATATCAGATGCATAAGTTTCGACGATCATGAATGCAACTGGGTGAGGGATATTGAGGCATAGTAAAGACTTGACCTTTTCTTTGACTTGTTTAACAATGCATGTAGGTTCATCTGACCAAGAAATTGGGTTTTTCCTAAGTCTTCTATACAATGGTGCACATAACGGTCACAAATGAGGAAAGAAATCAGAGACATAATTTAAACAGCCAAGAAATCTTTGTAGCTATTTTTTATCTTTGATTTCATCAGGGAATTTGTCTGCGAAGCTAAAGATCGCATGATAGGTTTAATGGTCCCTTAATAAATATCATGGCCAAGAAACCTAATTCTTGTTTGGAATAATACTAATTTTGATGCAGATACAGCTAAACCATTTTTCTCAATTACATGTAAAAATGTTTGCAAATGCTTCAGGTGCCGATCTATTGAGTTGGACAAAACCAAGACATTATCAATGTAAACAATAATAAAAGAATTGTAGGGTGTAAAAATATCATTCATGATATTTTGAAATTCAGAGGGAGCATTCTTGAGTCCAAAGGGCATTTCATTCCATTCGTAATGTCCAAAAGGAACTGTAAATGCGGTTTTGTATCTATCCTTTTCAGCAATCTGAATTTGCTAAAATCCCGATTTCATGTCAAATTTTGAAAAGATTTTTGCATTATATAAATGATTTAATAAATCTCTTTTATTGAGGATAGGATAACAAATCCATTGTAAAACTTTGTTTAAAGGTTTTTAGTTAATAACCATCCTGGGAACTCCTCGTTCCTTTTCAGCTGTATTATTAACATAAAATAATGCACAGCTCTAGGGAGATTTTGATGGTCTGATGAGTTTTTTGTCAAGAAGATTTTGAATTTCATTTTTGCAATGTTCTAACAGTTCGAAATTCATTTGTGTTAGTCGAGCTTTGGTAGGAATATCTTTTTCATGAAAATTTGGTTCATATGGTAAAGAAATAATATGTTTCCTTCTTTCCCAAAATGCATTAGGAAGGTCAGAACATATTCTTTTCTTTAGGAGTTGTTCAAAGTCTAAAATTTTGAGTTAAATAGAGGGATTTTTTAATTGCTCCTCTATTTGAAGGTAAGAAATTTCTTCTTATAAATGACAATTTTGTTTTTCTTTTACTTGAAGACTGTTGATTTGTTTGAATATAGAAGAAGATTGTAGATTGAGAATTTCTTTTTGATGAGCGGTAGAAAAAAAATTAAAAGATATGGTTTTACTCATAATTTTTGTATGAACTCCAGTTTCATTGACAGTAAATGGATAAATTTGAGTAAGAAAAGGAGTTCCTAAAATAACACCATTTGTGATATTGTCAACAATAAGAAAAATATTTTTAAAGTAGTAATCATGATTTTGAATATATCCTTTGTTCAATTTGTAACGAATGTTTAAAGGTCCACCATTCGCACTTACTAATTGTTCTCTTGTTCGTTCACAAAATTTTGTTGGAACAATTCCTCCTCTGATACAGTTTTGATCAGCTCCACTGTCTATAAGCGCTACTGTATTGATAGAGAAATCATTCACCACAAGCTTGACCATTGAATACCATTTTTGAAAGGTAAGTTTTGATATAGTTTGCAAAAATTGGGTTTCTGGGATTTCAGTATCATAAATTCCATAAATGTCAGCTGATGATAAAACAGAGGGATGGATCTTATAAGATTCGAGAATTGCAAGTTTTGTTTCAATCTCAAGATCTTTGCATTTAAGGCTTACCACCTCTATTTTGAGAAAGCAAACTTGAGACTTAAGGTCATTAACCTCAGCTTGCAGTTGCTTGGTGGTAACCTGTTGATACGGATTGGTAATGGAATATCTTTCGAAAATTTAAGAGATACAAGAAGAGGATGAAGTTCCTAAGTCAAATTTAAGAGTTTTATCTTCTTCTTCAAGGATAATACCTTTGAGTTTCTCAAGGTACTCTCTTTTTGTATCTATATCAAGAATTTGTCCTATAAGATCAAAGAGAAATTCTTTTTGGGATTTACTGGTGATGACATTCAAAGACCGAATTGGAGAAGATTCGTATTCAGAATTCTCACTGAATTCTGAATAATATACTCCTTCTTTTTCTGAGCCTGAAATGTCTTTTGTAAGGAGAGCTAAAAGCTTTTTCTGGAGCTCTGGTTCTCTAGAAAATAACTCATTGATTTTCTGCTCGATTTTGCATTGGAAGGCCTTATGACCTATTTTGCCACATTT
>JAKOGI010002389.1:30000-52500 GCA_029747015.1 Carnegiea gigantea
GACTTCATCTTTGACTCAAGTCTTGAGATTATATTGGATTAATGGCAGAGATTAGCATCTTGTTTTGCTGACAGCATGGACTGCATAACTTTACAGCAACCCCTTCTTTGTGCTCTAAAATTTAGGCTGTAGTATTATGCCTGAATTAAATCTCTTAATTCATGCACCGCATATCTAGCAATTGTTGAGCCTGGTGATTGCACACTTCATCCTACTTGACTGGAGGCAGTCAAAAAGATCCAAATTACGAGCAAACATTGATCTGCAAAATGTATGCTTGAATTGAGTAGTGCTTCTCTGCTTGACAGGTTAGAAATAAAGATTGTCTAGTGAGAGAAAAGATATGGAAGAGAGGGTCAAACACACTCTAAACAAATTGAAAATAGAGACGATTTGTACTAGGTCTGTAATGGTTTCCCTATCCCATCTACCATCCCCAACTGCATAGAAAGAAATAATAAAACCTAGCCAATTTGTTTATGGGCTACAATTTGAGCAGGTTCAGCCTCCAGGCTCTTGTAGTTGTATGATGCGTAGCTGCTCAACTTTGTTATCAAGTATGCTTTCCTGCTTTTTCTTTTTTTTTTTTTGGGGGGGGGGGGGATTCCTATGCCCATACAAGGTGGCATTAAACTGCTTGCGTTACTATAAACTGTGTTTCAGCCACATAACTGAAGTCCATGCTAAACAAGACAAGAAAATGATAAGGGAATGACTCGCCATAGTTCGAGCCTATGATCTTCACTGAATAATTGCTTTTATCATTTTCAGTCCACCTCTCTGACCCAGCAAACTCAGTCAATTTCTCTCTTTCTAAGCGTTCTTTTGGGTGCGAGAAGATGTCAATTAGCTCATTTGGAAGGTTCTTATGGGTTTACCATATCCTACATTGGTTTCAATTGAACAAATAAAGATGATGCGGTCACAGGAGTTGTGATAATTTAGGTCTTCTCTTGCTTTAGAATGACGCTAATGCAGCAATTTTGTGATTGTTTCATTTATATCTCGCTGTTGGGAATCGTACAATTGCAACCTTTGTTGAATAGCTTCTGCCAAGTGCACTTCTAATGATTTGATGTGATAAAACTTCCTTCAAATACATTGAAGAAAGGTCATTCAGGAGATTTGTTGAGGCTTGCTTAGAGGAGACTATTGTGGTTTATGTTGATCATCTTTTGACACAGGTTATCTCTGTTTTGCAGTCATCAGATCTAACTGATATATACAGCTCTATCTAGTTTATCTTCTATTTTCCTTCTTTCTTATTCTACTGTTGCTATCTCCTCGTCTTTGCAGAAAAATTACATCAAGGAGGAAACCATTGAGAGGATCAGGTTAGATGAGGAAGTTTTGATGGATTTCTTTAAGGAATACATTAATGTGTCTGTAAGTTTCCACTTGCAGCAAGATGTATTATCTGGTGATTGTCATTCATGTCCTTACTGAGCATTTACATCTTCTCTCTCCAGAAAGTTGAAAGCAGAGTTTGAATATCGGGTGATCTAAGGGAGCTTGCTTCAGCAGAGAGCCTTGACACATTCACACTTGTCTATACAAACATTCTAGAACATCAACCTGACTTTCTGGTAAGAATAGTTATGCTTTGCCCTGCTCACCCTTTCACTTCTGTGTGTTTCTGCCTATGTAATTGTCTCTCTCTATGGTTCTTTGTATACATGACTGAATTTCCAACAGACAAAACGACCAAAACTATGGTGTTTCTCTCCCTGTTAGAGCTCACCTTAATGAAAACCATGGAGCAGACAAAAGGAACAAGGTTGATCTGCTTAAATTTAAACAACATTTTCAAGTTTAAAAAGCCCTGTTGTGACAATCAATTGTTATATGCAAGCTGATTGCTCTTTTCCCTATTGCAGCATGACGTGATGGAAAAACTTGTGGCCTTAAGAGAAGGCATACCATGCAAAGATGCCAAAGAGGTAAGCCAACCGTGTAAATAGTAGTTGAAGAATAATAGGAGACTAGGGTATGTATGGCTCAAAGTGTCAAAACTCGTCTCCCCTAGAGTGGGTAGCTTAAAATAGCTCAATTTCAATTTGATTTCTTCCTATTTTTGGTCTACGACTTGGTGTTATGCCCATGTTCCCATTGTCACATCCAAATTACCAACACTTATCTGTTGTACGTTTAAATATGTTTTGAGAACTTCCATTAAAACATCAATTCACATCTCTCTTGGATTTCAGATTAGTACTCTCTATTTTTCATCTTTTTTCTTTTTTGTTTTCATGGTTTTGTACTCCTAGATTTCTTCTTCCATAATTGAATCATTCTTTTCTTTTCTGTCTCGGTAAAATTTAAACTTCCCAATTTTTCCCCTTCCATGAAACAGGTGGTGCAAGAGTGTAAGGAAAGTTATGAGAACTCTCTCGTGGGCTGAAACATTCCTAAGGCAGGTTTTGTCTTCTCCAGAGTTAAGTGCTTACAAGCATCGAAGGTCTCGCTGTGGCGCAAGTTAAAATAGCCAACACCAACACCCGTTTTTGTGCCTTCAAACTTCTTACACATCCATTATTCTCCCAGCACCCTACCTATGTTAGATTTCTTTTTTGTTCATTGCTTTCTGTATGGGCTTTCCTCATTTCTCTCATTCTTGTTGCAGTTGCCTGTTTTCTAGCAATGTTAAGAGAACCGGTTTGACCCGGTCGAATGAGTGGTCAATGGGTCAACCGGTTCAACCGTTAAAATCGGGATTGGACCGGTTAACCCATTTTACCATTAAATCGTATTGGACCGGTATGACCCAATAAACTCTAAATTAATTTTTGTCAAGATCAATATTTCTTTAACAAAATATTAGAGGGGTATATTATTGTTTTTTATATAGGAGTGTTTGTTTGCATAAAAAAAGATATCAGAAATAATCATAATCAATCATATCATATAACCTATACAAAAGCCCACCCATCAAGCTCATTTTCCCAACAAAACTTTAAAAAAGTTAAAAACTAAAAGGAATGAATAATAAATGAGAGTGGAGGGCCTGGAGGCCCATGTGAATTTGTTGTCTACTGATTCTAATTCCTAGGGTTATTTGTTTTCTACAACTCTAGCGTGCTTTCATCGCCGCTGCATCTCTCCACCCGCAAAAACGCAAAAGCAGCTCCTCAATCCTCATCATCTCTCTGTCTCTCTCTTCCACCTAAAGTCAACATTTGTCATCTTCATCCTCATAGTTCTGCCAGATCTGAGATTTTGAAGCCATTACTCTGCCAGAGAAAACGACTTTACTGGCTGCCGCATCTGGTCGAGATCCCCCTTCTTCTCCGGTTGCTCAGTCGTCCACCATGTCTACTCCGTCATTGTTGATTTTCTTAGAGCAAATAAAAAACCCGGGTTGATCGGTTTGGGTTGCCGGTCATCCGGACGATTTTCCTGTTTTAATCGCGTGTTGACCGATTCGAGTGATAGGCGGGTTTAAGCGTATGTTCGGACCGGATCACTTATCTTGGCATCTTCGGCCAAGATCTTATTGTGTAGTTCTTATTGCCCTTTCTTTTCCCCTTTTTTGTGTATATCCGTTTTAGGCATTTACTCTACTTGAATTGAGATGTACTACCCGTTTGGTTAAATGCATTGACATGCATTGGTTGAGAATTCATTTATGAAGTTTGTATGCTTTTGCCAATCTACTTAATATGCGAACATACACCTATTATTGTGGCATTTAGGTTTGGGTAGCTCATGTACACCGGACAAAGTCAATCCATATTCACGTAATGCAACCCAATATCCAATCGAGGCCTAATATAAGGGTGACCTAAGTTTGTTCTGATTCTAAGTTAGCCTAAATACATATTGAACTCGAAAGCAAAGTTTTCTAAATTGGCCTAATCCAAATTGAATTTGAAATATATTTTTTTGTTTATGTGAGCGGTATTGGTAAGACAAATTAGGCCTCTAGAAGACTGGAAGACTTGAAATTAAGCTGCTTTGCAAATAATGTTCAAATATGGCTCAGATCAAAAATCAATTCAAATATGGCGTGGCATGAAAGTAACTTAACACGAATTTAAAGCATGTATTTAAAAAGTATATGTCTGCGGTTATCACGGATGCAATGTTACAAAACTCGGATCGGCCTGGTCAGTCGAACCGTTCAATAGGGAACCGGTGACCTAGCCGGTTTGAAAAGTGCTTTGACTCGTCTGTACTAGCGAATCGGAAAAAATGGGTCTGAATTGGTTAATCCGGCCGACTCGTTGTCTTCTTTTTTTTTTCTTTTTTTTCGACTTCTTAGGTCTCCATTGGAAACCATAGCCACACTTCTCAAAGCAGGGCCCCCAACCTTCACACGTCGATGCCAAGGAGCTTAGCAAGACAAGAGAGGAAGATGGAATGGAATCTGGTAATAAAGATGAGAGAGAGAAAGATGGTAGAGAGAGGGGGGCTAGAGGTTTGGGGAGGAAAACCAATAAGTGGAAGACAGATAGAGGGAGCACGAGGGCCTTGGAGTTGAGGGTGCGGCTTGCGAGAAGGGTAGTAGGTTAGGCTAGGATTTTGTTTAAATCGTGGGCCTTAACCAATAGTCCAGGATTTTAAATGAAATGGTATCACTTTCTATGGCTCCAATCCACCTAATAGTTAATTACACTGCACTCCCTCGTCTAATATTATTTACTGTATCTTCTTTTAATAACTTTTTGCATTGTCATATTTTGTGTATTATTATATGAAAATTTGATACAAGAAAATATATAGAAAATTTTTCCGTCGATCAACCGGATTAGACAGGTCTAATTCTATGTAACCCTTAACTGGGTCAACTGATTTAACAAGTGCATACCGGTTTGATTGTGTGAACCATTGGCCCGCTTTTCTAACCAGTTCAATGATAGAGTCAGTTATCTTAACGATGCATGGACGTAAATAAATGAATGACAATGATTACTTGAGTCAAAGCCACAAGAAGGCGCCAACAACTAGAAATGTACTACTCCTTGCGTCCCTTGAAAATTGACCTTGTTGACATTTTGTAGGCTCTGAGTTAACACTTCAACCATGAATTTTGATAACTGAGGTCGATCACTAACAGTTCAATCACTAAAAGTGAGCTTGAGTTGAATGCCAAGTAAATAATTTAAAGTTACAAAATTATATTTTCACAAAAATAGTTTCTCAAACAAATATGTGTTTCGAATCATAAATCAATATATATTTTGACAACTAATAGAGTATGATTAACTTCTTGTAATCCTATTGCAATCGAAATTGTAGATCAATCTTAATTCACTTAATACAATAATGGTACCTACTTAAATTCATCGAGCCAAAGTGTAGCAACTTTTTTGTTTAAATAATAGTAAGTGGTAAGGTAGGATCAGATGCCTCTTCTCACAAATGTTCATCCCATCACATCAGAAAACATAATATCACTGAGGTCATTCGAAGGTGAATAGTCCTAACAAGTTGTTGAGGTGAGCATCTGCCTTAATTTGGATAACCAATTAGCCACCATACTAGCTCCCTATACATGTGAGAGATGATTAATCACTCCATTGCACTCAAATATCTCAATACGTCGTAGATGATGACTGCAATTTGTCAAGATGTAGATACCTGCCCTTTAATTGCTTGTGTAGCTATAGAGTTATTACCTTCAATTATGATTTGCTTGAAACCTGCTTCAACTACTGCTTGGATAACATCTTACAAAGCTTTTGCTTCTGGTACTGGAATGATGAAATCTCCCTAGTGTGCTGCTCTCGCTTTGATGAGTTTGCCAGCTAGTCTCTAGTGACAAAACCTTCGGCCGCTGATTTGTGAGCGAGAGATCCGTCAAAGTTAATTTCGACAAATCTCTGAGGCAGGGAGCATCTCATCTCACAATAAAGTTTCAGCTGCGACACAATCGAAGAACCGCCGTAGAAGAAGTATCATCGAACATGCAAGCTCGAATTCATCATTTTGCATACACCTTTTTTGCTCTAATCAAAGTTCTAAAGCATTAAAGACTTTGCTCTAGAAAACCACTGCATTTCTTCCTTTCCATATGCTTCATAATAGGAATGCAAATTTTTTGATATCATACTATTGTGGCTCCGTTGGAATTTGAGGATCAGTTGCCTAGAACATTGTGGTTCGTCTGCAATACTAGGGAGTTGTAACCAATTATGATGAAAGGTTGAATTCCACATTCTTCTAATGGATAGGAACTCCCAAAACAGATGATCATTATATTCAATGTCATCCACACAAAATAGGCACATAGGGTTGATAAGCATACCTCTTTTTAAAAGATTCCCTCATATTGGTAGCACATTATGCATTTTTTTCCTTGAAATTTTTTTAATCTTTGGCATCACATTAAGCTTCCATATCCATTTGTATGGCCAGTCATGGTCATTTGGTTCAATATTACTATGAGCTGTCCAAGTAGTTGACTTTATATTAAATTAAGGCAATGATATCCCCAATACCTTTTGTAGTATTTCTTTATTATTAATAGCCATTCTAAGTTTATCGTCCTAAACTTTATTGTCTTTAGTAAAACCATTGACTGTACATTTAGGATTAGGTAATAAAGAAATGTCCTTATCAAGTAACTCCATGAGGTTGGAGGTGTTAATCTAATTATCCCACCAAAATTTAATAATTTCACCATTTCCTGCTTTCCATCTAATTCCTTTATTAGGTACGAATCTCCTTCCTAAATACTCTTCGACATAAAAGAGTCATAAGCTTCAGTACTACAGTCTAGTATGTAAGAATTTCTTGAGTATTTTTGCTTCATAATTTCTACCTGTAGATCACCTTTCCCTTGTAAAATTTTCCTGGCTAGCTTACTTTGCAAGGCTAAGTTAATTGTGTCCATATTTCTTAACCCTAATCCACCAAATTTTTTGGTCCTACAGACTTTATCCCGCGCTAACATTGGTAGACCTTTCTCTGGATTGGATTTTTTTTTGTTAAAAAAAATTCTCCATTAAATCTATCTAGTAGCGCGGAGATTTTCTTTGTAAGTTCAAAGCACTATATAGTATGAGCTAGTAATGATTCTATGTGAGATTGAATAAGGACAGTTCTTCCAGCCTTAGAAAGGCTACTTGCTTTCCAACTTTCAATCCTACTAGTTGCCTGGGCAAGGATTTCTGAAAGGCATATGCTTTAGGTTTCCCTTGGAACACTGGACATCCTAGATATTTACCCAAGGATTCTCATTGGGGAATATTGAAAATGCTAGCCACAATATGTTTTTGATTTGCAGTCACATTATTGGGAAAGACTATATATGATAATGAAAACTAATGAGTTGTCTAAAGAGGTTGTAGAATTTATCAATAATATCTTGAGTTTGTTGCATGCCATTTTTGTCTTACAAGATTGAATAAGGCATTCCTCTATCTACCCAGAGCTTCTCTCTCATAAGTGAAGTTTGGCCATGGCGAAAGGTAAGCAAGGAAGACCTAAGAAGCAAGCAAATCTGGAAGGAAACTCACCATCTAGCTCTACATATGAGAAGGGGTATGAATCTAAGACAAATATCACAAGTAGGGCCATTCATCGGTCCCAGACCGGACCGGCCTGGACCAAAGACTGATCAAGGTTCCATATGCGGACCGAGGACTGGACCGGCTCACTGTCGGTCCCGGATCGGACTGGACCGGGCAGAACCGGGACTGGACTGGACCGAACCGACTGTGGACCAAATTCATTTTCACCTTCTATTTTATTCCCTGTTCACTTCCAATATTAATGGGCTGCTGACTGCTGTTTTATGCTTGTCTTAGCTGAATTACTGCTAATCATGAACTTCCCATGCTGAATACATTACACATTGAAAATCACATAGTCCTCTAACCATAACTAGCCACCAGGGCACAACTAAATGTGTTACAAGTCATATCTTTGAGATATGTGCAAAAGCAAACAAGAATAAGAGGGCATATTTGCTTGCTTGGAGAAAACACGCAAAACCAAACAAGCATAAGAGGGCATTGAACAAGATAAATTGCGAAATGAACACCAAATTACACATTATTTAGCAAACGGGCATAAGTCGTCAACAAGAATGAGAGGGAAGTCCAGAAGATTAGAACAATGAAAAAGTCAGAGGGGATAGAGAGGCAGACATACACCTCAGACCGACACAGGCATAAGATAGCCAGAGGAACCGACGGGCAGGCGGCTGGGACTGGCGATCGTCATCGTCTTCACGGCTGGGATGGTGGGATGCGACTTGCCAGTTGCCACTGCCCAAACTCCAAAGGCAGAGAGATGCGATTCAAGGGCGAGGATAGGAGAATAGGACGCGGTTTGCCAATTGCCAACGCCGAGAGGAGGCCAGAGTGAGTGGCTACCAGAAAACGGTTGACAGGGATGACCGAGAGGGAGGTCTGAGAGTGAGTGAGGAGAGGCAACTGAAGAGAGGAAAGCAGTGGAGAGAGTCGAGCAACAGCCAGCAGCAGGGCAAGCGACAACTCTGAAGTTTCAATTTTCAAAACTCAAAAACACTTAGACCGGTCCACCGGTCTGGTCCATCGGTTCGGACCGGGACCGGGACCGGACTGAAGACTGAAATTGGAAAAAGACAGGATCGTGGATCGGACCAATTAAGCACGTTCCGGTCCGGTCCAGCGCAGTCTTTGGTCCGGTTCAGGTCCAGATCGAATAATGAACAACCCTAATCACAAGCGCCAAGGTTTTGGACAAGCTGGCGACGGAACAGTACCTCAAGCTTCGAGTGGCGATCTCACCAATCAGCAGCAGGTTTCCTCAAATTACGCAGCCCAGGTGAATCAAGGTAATCCCTACGCTACTGTTTGGTCGAATTTTGACATCTCCAAGTTGAAGAATGCAGGGCAGCGACTTAATTTCATACAACCACAGACCATCCAAGATCTGAAGTACATGAAAATCATTATGGAGGACGTTAATTCTGAGATTGATTTCTGGGCATCTGTAGTGGGATGCTATGTGTTGGGAGCATCACCTCCTTTTGGGGTGTTGCTTGGGTTTATTAGACATATTTGGGCAGAGTATAAGATAGAGAAGATCGTGGCGCTTAAAAGCGGTATTGTCCTGGTTAAATTTGATTTCATAGAGACTAGAGATGCTGTGATGCAACGGGGTTTTTATCATTTTGATAAGAAGTCGTCCATAGTTAAACCATGGCATGAGGGGATGCAAAAAGAGAAAGTGGAATAGGTGCCAGTATGGGTTCAATTCCCTGAATTGAATCTTAAATATTGGAGCCTCTCAGCCCTAAGCAAACTTGCTAGTATTTTGGGCATTCCAATTATGGCTGATAAGAACACTGTGGAAAAGAACATGGTGCACTATGCCAGAGTATTAATTGAAATGCCAGTCATGGATAAACTTCCTGACACATATCCATTTTGAGGATGAGGTAGGCATTATACAACAGCAGGAGAACTTATTTGAATGGCATCCTATTCAATTTGCCAACTGTAAGAACTATAGCCATGAGATTGATAAATGCAAAAATTAACATGGTAGATGGTATGGAGGCCTAAATAAACCCAGCAGCAGCCACTCACTAGGGATTCATCCCATGCAAATGAATGGATACAGGTGGGTTCGAGAACATCCACACATACTTGCCATGAGAATATCACAAATGTAACTTCCTTGAATAATCATTTCAATGTATTGTAAGAACCAGGAGGTAGAAGAGATCTTCTTCTTCAGCCATGAGGCAATCAAAGAGTGAGGAGGGGAACTTGCCTCCTCATGGATAACATATGTTGCTAGAACATTAGGGGTCTTAATGACCCCAGTAAGCAGAAGGATGTGATTGCCTTCTGTAGGAAAAACAAAGTTGGGTTGATGGGTTTAGTGGAGACTAAAGTTAGGACATGTAATTTTCAGACAGTTGCACAGAGTTTCCCTAGTAGGTTACACCATGTTCAGTATAATGAACTAGGGAAAGCAAGATTATGGCTGATGTGGTTCCCAACTGATTTCATAGTTCATATTCTTGAATCAAGCCAGCAAGTTATACATTACAGAGTTTACCACATCTGTTCTGGAAGAACCTTTTGGTTTACACTAGTTTATGGAGAGAATGAGGAGGCTGGCAGGTTACATTTATGGGATTTCCTTTGGAAAGTGGGGACGAATATTGATACACCTTGGATTATTATGGGTGATTTTAATCACCTCTTCCATTTAGATGATAGAATAAGGGGGCTGTCAGTCACACAAAGAGATGTAGACAAGTTTCAGAAGTGTGCATATGATCTTGCCTTGCAGGATCTTGCTTGGAAGGGACGTCGTTACTCTTGAACCAATAAGCAAGAGATTGGATCACAAATTTTCTCGAGGATTGATAGAGTGATGGTTGATAGGTACTGGTTGGTAGCTTATCCAAATTCTGCTCATTTCCTGGCAGAGGACACCTCAGATCACTACCCTGGACTAGTCCTTCTTTACAAAATGCAACATTTGGGCCCAAAACCATTCAAATACTTTGATATGTGGAGCTCCCACCCGGTTTTCCAGCAAATGTTAGTAAAAGAATAGAGCCAGAGGACTCAGGGGAGCATAATGCAATAGATCTCAACAAAGCTAAAAACGTTGCTGACACTACTTAAGCAGCTGAATAAAGATCATTTTAGTGATATACAAATCAAGTTTGCAACAGCTAAGGAGAGGCTTAGCAACCTTAGAATGCATACACAAAACAATCCACTCCAGCAAACATTATATGAAGAGGAAACAAGACTGGTGGCTAAGTACCAACTGTGGCATGATAGGCTGGAAAGTTTCTGTCTACAAAAAACTAAGGAGGATTGGCTCAACCTGGGGGACACCAATGACAAGCATTGCTATGACAAATTGAAACAGCATCACCACCTCAATGGAATTTCATCAATCAGGGAGGCAGATGGAAACTGGTCCTGTGATTATGACAGGGTTATTCAACATTTTCTGAGCTATTATGAGGACTTTCTGGGAACCCCAGCAGTCACCAACCGGTTCGTAAAAGATGAGATTATTGCAATGGGACCATGCTTGAATAGCTCTCAACAACTATCACTGTTGAGACCTTTCACCAAGGAAGAAATAAAAGCAGCTATATTCTTATTCCTAACCATAAAAGCCCTGGTCCAGATGGATATTCTAGTTGTTTTTTCAAAGCTGCTGGGACATAATTGGGGATGAAATTTGCAAAGCCATTTTGGATTTTTTTGATCGTGGATCTCTGCCTCTTACATGGAACTGCACAGACATTGCCCTCATTCCCAAAGTACCTAACCCTGCAAATGCAGTAGAGTACAGGCCTATAGCCTGTTGCAACACCTTGCATAAAGGTATCTCAAAGCTTTTATGTTCAGGGCTGAAAGCTGTTTTGCCTGAACTAGTTCATTTAAACCAATCAGCTTTTATTGAAGGCAGACTCATTGGGCAAAATATCATGTTTTGCCAGGACTTGATAAGGTTATATCATAGAAAAGAGGTATGACCTAGATGCCTATTCAAGATAGACTTAAGGAAAGCTTATGATTCAATCTCATGGGACTTCATAACGCAATTACTCAGTAAACTACAGTTCCCACCAAAAGTCTGTCAATGGATCCTAACTATGATATCAACCTGCAGCTTCAGATTGTGTATCAATGGTCACACTTCAGGAAATTTCAAAGGAAAGAAGGGGTTAAGGCAACGGGATCCCATCTCTCCGTTGATCTTTGTGCTTGTTATGGATTACCTAACAAGAATACTCTTATTTAGGGCTAAGCAAAAACCTTTCAGATATCATCCTCTCTGTAAAGGTATGAAGTTGGTCAATCTTTGCTTTGCTGATGATCTGTTGATATTCAGCAAGGGGCATGTGCCAACCATCCAGATCATCATGGAAGCTTTATAGCAATTCTCCACTACAACCGGGCTGTCTGCAAATATACAGAAATCCCAAGTCTACATGGCAAGAATCAATGAATAAATGCAGCAGCAAATTATTCAACTTACAGGTTTTGGTCTTGGATCTTTCCCTGTGAAATACCTTGGCATTCCCCTCTCACCAAGGAAATGTAGTACAGTCGACTGCCATGCATTGGTAGAAAAAATTATCAAAAGGATTAACATATGGACAACAAGAGACTTGTCTTATGCTGGAAGAGTACAGTTGATAACTTCAGTCTTGTTTTCCTTACATACCTACTGGTCTTCTTTATTTATATTACCTAAGACAATCATCAGGTAGATAGAGGCTATATGTAGGAACTTTTTGTGGAGAAATACAGCAAGTTATCAGAAAATTCCTTCGGTTAATTGGGACACAATTTGCAAACCTAAAGCTCAGGGGGGCTTGGGTATTAAGAATTGCCAAGTATGGAATATAGCAGCTATTGGCAAGCATGTGTGGTTCTTGGCAGAGGGGAAACAAAGTTTATGGGTTAAGCGGATCCATGAAATCTACTTAAAAGGGACTTCCTTTTGGCAAATGAAGAATTCCATGAATTCAACTTGGTATTGGAAAAAGATACTGCAAGTTCGAGACAAAATGGCTGCAGGGTATAATCATGGGCACTGGCAGCATACTCCGAGTAAAGAATACTCCATAGCAAGTGGATACAAATTGTGCTAGGGCCTAAGCAAATATTTTCTATGGCCAAGATTGTTTGGAACTGGTATAATATTCCTAGGCACTCCTACTGTGTATGGAGATTATGCCTAGCGAAGCTCCCTACCTGTGAATACATTCTAAAGTGGAAACATCAACCTGCTGTACGATGGTGTGTCTTATGCCATACACATCCAGAAACACTGGAACATTTATTCTACCGATGTCATTATAGCCAGAGTATGATGCAAAATATTCTAAGTGCGATGCAGCTACCTGGGACCATTATCCACATCGAGCATGCAAAAGTCATGTTGAAAAATATCAAAAATGGGATTCTGCAGAAAATTCTGAGCCTATGCATATCTGGCATATCCTACTACTTGTGGCAGGAAAGAAACGCCCGACATTTTAATCACCAAGAGAGAAGGATTTTACCCAACTGACGACAAGTTGTTTACTTGCAATAAGGGGTCGCTTGAAGTTTTTAGCAAAAGTTGCTAGAAAAGAAAAAACAAAATTAGGTCCAGCCACTTATGTGAAGAAGGCTGAGATAGCTCTATACTTTTAGGGCACTGTGCATATTCATAGCTTTTGACTAATTGATATACACATACTTTCCTCCCCCCCAAAAAAAAAAAAAAAAAAATGTCTTACAAATTGAAAGATTGTCATCAGCAAAAAAAAATACACATGAAATTAGGGACGAGGAGAGCGTGAGGTCAACTAACACCCCTCCTAAAAAAAATTAGTATATGAAAAAATTCAGGAAAAAACGAAGTTTATTATAAATAAACAAATGAGGTGGATAGCTACATGGAAATGCCCTTAGGTCAGTGGTTGTAATGTGTGCTTGTTATCCCTTAGCTGGCACGAGGTCGCATGTTTGAACCTCCTTTTTCATGTTTTCATTGTATTGGTTTTTTGTTTTTCAATTTTAACAATCACCTAGCCAGCAACCCAAAACAATCCCTAACCTCTGCCCTTGTTTGTAGGGGTGACCAAAAAAAATCAAGTACCCGATTTCTGACCCAGAACTAGTTTGGACCCAAAAGGTATGGACCCGGTTAGAATAGCTCTAAGATCGATTTCAAAATTTAGTATCGGGTCCGATACTGGGACCTGAATATTTGGAACTGAATCCAGACCCAATACTCGATCAAAATTTAAAGAATTTTGATGAAAAAACATAAAAGGTAACCCTTCTTTCTTAAGTGATGTATCTTTTGTACCGAGATCTAACTCCGAACTACCCCTAATTTAGCCATTTGTCTCTTTTGCTTTCAGTTTATCCTCGACTTGCTCTTTACGTATCTCAGCTGCCATGGATTTCTTTCTTCAAGCTTTGGTTCTTCTCCTCGTGAGCCTTGTTGCTTACTATGTATTTATTTTTATATTATTTTGATAGTTTCCCTCGCTTTCTCTCGTTATTTTAAGTGAATTAAAATAATTTATGGTTTCTTGTTCGTTTTGTAATCTTGATTTGTGAGTTTTTTATGAACATTATCTCCAATTTTCGGAGTTTATTTTAGAATACGTGAATCTTTTTTATTACTTATTGTGTATTTGATTAAGCCTTATAATTCACTTTTAGGAATTTGACTTCAGATATGAGTTCTCAACTTCCTTTAATCCCTCACTCTTCCTATTTTCTTAGGAAAAAAAATGAAAAAATAGTACTTAGGAATCGGGTACCTAGAATCGAACCCAGTCCCAACTCGGTCCAAATTCAAGGACCTGGCTCCAACCGAGTTCGAGGTCGGTTCAAATTCTAGGACCTGATTCCAGCCGGGTCCAATTTTGGTTCTTAAAAATCCAACTAGGTACCCGATCCCGCTCAGCCCTACTTGTTCGACTTTGACACTTTATTGTTCCTATGTTCCAAAAACCCTAACCCTTTTGCTCTCCAATCTCTATCCTATCACATGCAAATGGCACTGGTGGCTGGTCATCCGCGTGGCCGATGTGGGTCGTGAGGTTTGTCACGTACTCACTTCATTGCCTCATAGCCTCTCCTAATTTGTAAGTTCTCACTTAGCTAGTATTAGTTTAAATGCTTTAATTGACTTCATTTTTATTTAATCCTTCAATTTGTATGTTAATTTACTTTTTCTGTTTAATTTATGAGTTTATTTACCAATCTCAATTCCAAATTTGTTTAATCCGTGGGTTTAATTTCAATGTTCTTTTCAAAAATCAAAATGCATACATCTTTTATAAAGATAGTTAAGGAATCATCATTACCTTCAAATTCTAAATCCGAAAACTTAGCATTGGATGAAGGTGGAAACGATGTCACTCAATTACAACCATGTTACACCCTAGAATCTTGGTTATTAGTTTTGATCTATATGGAAATGTGCAATTTATGTGTACGTTTTATGCATTTTATTTAGATGTATATGTTTGTTTTAAGTTGAAATTATTATTTTTAGAGAATAATTAAAGTATGCTCATTAGTAATATCAACACAACCTTGCCCAAAAAAAAGGACAAGAAAAAGAAATGAAGTGCCAAAAAAAAGGAAAAAGAGAAGAGGGGGCATTTTATCACGTCAAAAATAAGGGGGTTGTGTTTCTTCTTTCCTCCCAAAATCACTCACACAGCAAAAGCGAGAAAGAAAGGGAGAGAGAATAAGGGGCAGAGAGAAAAGGAGGAGGAAGAAAAAGGAGAAAGAGGAGGAGAAGAAGAAGAAGAAGAAGAAGAAGAAGAAGAAGAAGAAGAAGAAGAAGAGATATTGGGTTTAGTAAAGACTTAAAGTGAGTAATTCTCACATTTTCTAAATCTAAAATTGATTAAAAACAATTAATTACATGATTTATACTTGTATTTGAGAAATCAATTGAAAGTTGAACTCATGACTTTTATGTTTTAGGGCTTAGTAGAATAGAGCTTAATTTCATTTGTTAGAAATCCACCCCTTAAAATTAAATTGTGTTCAGTTGCAATTTTTGGCTTTGCGGGTGATTTTAATTTGATGATTATGCTATGAATTAAACCTTATACACAGTATGCTATAGAATCTCAACTTGAATATTTGGACTAGAAAAATAAAAATGGGAAAAATAATTTAAATTTTCATATTTTGCACAAATTTGACCATAGTTTTGATTTGTGGGAATTATTGGTGCAAAACATTTTACTATAGGTTCTCATAATATTTGGAAATTTTTCTTCAAATTATTGTGAATTTTGGATGCTTATTTTGTGATTTATGAAATTGTGATTAAAACTACCCTATTTAGTGCATAATTTCATCCATTGTTTTGAATTTTGGTTGTTTATTTTATGAGTTATGAACTTTTGAGTTTAATTCTTAGGTTTTTACTAATTTTGCCTACTCTTTGAATTTTTGCAAATTATCGGCTGGAAAAAATTCTAAAACTTTTATTGTAGATTCTATATGTTATTTTGAAATATCCTGTACATTTCTGTGAATTTCATTTGTGTAATCTTTTAGTTATGACTTTTTTTTGGGTGAAATTATCGTGCTTAGTTTAATTATGGGCTATGTATACATAAGTTGTAGATCGATCACATGTGGGATGATTTTGAGCATTAAAAATGAGAAGGCATTGACAATTTGTGAAATTATTTCGGGTCTAATTATGCCTTGATTTGATGAGGTTTTTGTGTAAATTGTTGGAATAAGCTTCTTTGAAAAATAATAGGATAATAATATGAACTACATGTTCTCATTAAGTTATGTTTTTTTTTTTTTTTAAATGGGGAAAGAGGTTCATGTCTTGCCAAGGCTATTACGTTGCATTCTAGAGCTATGGCTGTAGCAGTGACTGTCATTATGTCTAGATCACCTAGTGAGAAAAGTTTAACCAGTCCCTTTAGAAATGAATGTCGGCCTTATGTGTTATATTAGCCATGTGGGTCCTCGGTGAGGAAGGTTTCTACCTAAACTTACTAGGATGTGAATATGACTCCGTGATTTATGTTTTATAGGTAGTTCACGTCATTCAGAGCGAGGGTATGTGGACCATATGAATGAGTAGCGATTGATCCACCAGGATATGTTTATCACTCTTATGTTGTGATGGTTCTTTATGTGGGTCACGAGTCGATTTCCTGTAAACTAAGGAACTTTGCTAAACCTAAGAACATAAGATATGTTATGGAATTGGATTTTCGCTTGGATTTGGAATATATTGTGACATTTATGAGATTGTGATAGATTCTAGGTATATGAGTAACTGAAAAGCGTGTGGAATTTATAATGTATTCATAGTAAGTATGTGAACTCTTGTGAGAAAGTTGCTTTTATGTATGTACAAGTCAAGCCATCGGTTTGACTTAGCGAGCTTCACTTTCTTTTGAGGACTAGGAGCCTAAAAGACATGACTAGTATGGGACAATCATGATTACTTTAGTGAATAGACTACCAAAGAAGTTTGTTTAGGGATGCAAGTGAAAATGAGGATTCTTGAATCATATATGGTATGAGATAAATATGGTTAAGTTGGTCTAATTATTCGTCTCCTGACATACATGTGCATGTGTTTGTGTATTTGGTGAATTTTCAAAAGTGCGGGTATGTTCTTATGTCGCCTTCTATTTACTATGTGCTATGTTGTAATTCCAAATAATTTATGTATTATGTGATTATATGTGACTCAGATACGGTACAAAGTGTAATGACAAGGGAAGCAAGGGTTATTCATTGGGCTCAGAGAGCTCATGACCTCACCATTTTTAGGTTTTTGAAAGCAAAAGGTGACCATAGGAGGATCTAACAAGGCTAGATTTTAAATACCTTTTTAGAGATCAAACTTATGAAGGCATACCTTTTTATATCCTTACGATGTATTCTATGTGTACTAAATATAGATATGGATGTATTTTTATGCACATATGTAAGATGTTATGAATATGCTTTAAATATGTATAAAAATGTATGTTATAGAATTACCCTGTTGACTTTAACCAAATTCTAGTCAAGGCTCCCGCTGCATCTATTTCCTAATAAGCTAATTAAACTAAAGGAGCTTAAAGATCCTTGTGGGTGTTCCAAATCGAACATCCATTGAAGCAACGTGCCTGCCTCCTTTGGCGAGGTATTAAAAACTAACTCCTTGGGATGCAAATACCAATTTCATTCCCTTCTCTACTAGGAGAAGTCGGGTTGATGTAAATGGTCTTTCATATGATTCCGGAGAAAGAAAAGTAATGTCATAGTAACATTCTGATGAACTGATGAGGTAAAAAGTGTATATCTTCATAAAGATCCTTTTCAACCCCAAAATCATGCTTTCCCTTAAATATTAATGTATGGGGATATGTATAGATTCAATGATGTATGGTTTTGTGAATATGGTACTTGGCTGGAATATAGCATAAAGAAAGATGCTGCATTTGGCTTGTGTTAGTCTTTGTTAAAAAATGATGAAATAAGCCATTTTAGGGAGACACATTCAAAACAAAAGGATTTAGGAGTTAGAATAAGATGAATAGATTCAAAAAGCACATTGGTGGAGTAAATAGTGTGCATAATCAATGTGTTAAACAATGTGAGGATCTTATAATGCAAATACAATCCATACAAACTACATTGGATAAGCAACTAGAACATGCTAAAATTGAGTAAATGACTCGGTTGACAGCTCCGATTGATGTATCAAGACTATTTTTGTTTGAGGGTTTTCCTTTTGAGGTCATGATAAAAGTGGACATTCAAAAAAGAAAGGGATTTTTTGATCTATTTTAAAGTTTCATAGGGAAAAGAATGAGAATGTAAGAAGTATTATTTTGAAAAATTCTCTTGGCAATTATATAATGTATTCTCCTAACATCTAAAAAGATATTGCAAATTCTTGTTCAAGAGAAATTGTTAATGCTATTCTTGAAGAAATTGGAGGTGGATATTTTTCTACATTAGCTAATAAATCTCATGCCGTCTCTTGTAAACAACAAACGGTTATTGTTTTGAGATATGTTGGCAAAATGGAGTTAGTCTTAGTTAGTCTTGTTCATGTCACTAGTACTACCACATTGTCATTGGAAGAAGAAATTTATTATGCTCTTTCCAAATTATCCTTGAGCCTATCTCAAATGATAGGAATGTCAAGGGCATCAATGGGAATAGAAGTTTGATTTTGCAAGAAAATCAATCAACACATTATATTCATTGCTTTGCTCATCAACTTCAATTGACTCTTATTACAGTTACAAATGGACATCTTGACGTTAAAAAGGTTTCTTGAATTTGTCCATTTGACTTTGAATGTGGTTGGAGGTTCTTATAAATGTAGAGATGAATATCGAATAAGATAATCTGATAGAGTTGAAGAAGCATTACGAATGGGTTAGCTTCAGACTGAGAAATGTTTGAATCAAGAAGTAGGAGTTTAGCAACCTAGGAACACTCGTTTGGGCTCTCATTTTAAAACATTTGTGAATCTTATTGTCATGTTTCTCCAATTGTTGATGTCCTTGATGCTCTTGCAATGGACAGAGATTCTGAAGATAATGTTAAAGGTCAAGCTATTTTGGATGATATTCAGACCTATGACTTTGCTTTTTTATTACATACGATGAAATTCACATTAGGCATTACAAATTCATTGAGTCAAGATATGGAAAGAAGGGATCAACATAACGTAAATGCTTTATCACTGCTTGGTACATCTATGAAACAATTACAACACACAAAGGATCACCGATGGGGTTCTTTGATTGATGATGTTAAGCTGTTTTTGTGAAACATGACATTTAGATACCTAATATGGATAATTACTCTCCTCTTCGTGCCTGGAGAAAGTCTAAGCATAGAGTTTCTTATGTGACAAGTGAGCATTACTATTATGGTGTTCTGCTCAATTCTTAATATGTAAATGCAATAACTTAATAGTCGCTTTATTGAGGCAAGCACTAATTTGTTACTTAGTTTGGCATGTTTGAGCCATTTTAACTCCTTCTCCAGTGTTGACAAGAACAAGATACTCAAGATGGCTCAACTGTATACAAATCATTTTGAAGAATTAGGCATTGAGCCCCTTGGTATGAGTTAGACACTTACATCAAATAACATACGTGATGATGTGAGATTCTCTAACTTGAACGAACTTAGTGATTTAAAAAAAAAAAAGAATCATTTAAGCTTTCTCCATGTGTAGTTACTGTTGAAGTTGGCATTAATTCTATCAGTTTTTACAGCAACAATTGAAAGAGCATTCTCTTCGATGAAGTATATCAAGACCAACTTGTAGCCGAGTATCAAATGAAGTTTCGAATGATTCTGTTATTACTTACTTTGAGATTGATTTGTTTAAAAGTGTGTCTACTGATAATATCTTGCATCACTTTCAAAATATGAGGTCACATAGAAGACAATTAGATCAGATGTAATGTAATAGTTATTAAATTTCACTCTTATGACTACTTTTGAATTTAATATTGTATAATATTATTTCCAACCTCCCTCTCTGAAATCCCTGGCGTTACCACTATACGGAATGGTTGGGCTCTTTGGGCAAGCCCGAACATTGACACCCGCATTTGGTTCATTGGCAGCTTTGCTAAGGGCCAGACTAAAAACATTCATACAAAAAAATGAATAAGTATGGTGACAGTGGATCCCTTTGTCTTATGCCTCTAGATGGCTTAAATAACCCTTGGGATTATTAGTTACAAGCATTGAATATAAACTATTGTGATGCACTCCCTAATCCAACCAATCCGCTTGTCATGAAAATCCAACTGCTTTAAGCACTCCAATGGGAAATCCCATTCTAATCAATCATGAGAAGCTTTTTCCATTTCTAATTTAAGAGCTACTCATGCTGATTTGCCTCTTGCTAGCTTAAGTTTATGAATAATTTCATGAGTAATTAGAATGTTATCATGAATAGATTGTCCTGGAATAAAGGCACTTTGATATGGAGAAATGATTTTATCTAGTAATGGTCTCAACCCGTCAATCAGGATTTTAGAAATGATCTTATATGATATCATGCACAGACTAATAGATCGAAAATGAGATGTTGTCTATGGTTGATTAATCATAAGAATTAACGTGATATATGCATGATTAAGTTCTCTTAGAATTTTACCATGGATAAAGAAATCCGTTGTATTCTCTATTAGATTAACTTTGACAATGTTCTAGTATTTTTGTCCGACAACCCCCCAAAAGAAAAACTAAAAAAAAGGACAACCCCCAGGGGAAGTACTACTACTCCCTTGAGTCCCTCTTGAGGCATAAGCCAGCCATAGGACATTTCCCTCTCCTTGGATTTCTCTTGAAGCATCAAGCAATTGTACGTCTCAGTATGCTTGCTCCCTATGTTGGGAAGACATTCCTTTGAGGTTGTTTCCATCGTTGAAAACAAATTTACCTTTATAAAACATCGCCATCGACTAGATGCACAACCTTCATGCTTCTATCTTTATCTTGCCCCTCGCTCCCCACCCTCCTCCAAAACAAACAAAAGAAAATTTAAGCTCGTAAAAACCAGGGTACTTAACTGTAAACAAGGACATGGAAGAATAAAAGGAAGATATGATTTGATTTTCCTGAGTCAGATTTGTATGGAATAGGCTTCTTAGGTGGGTTTTAAACCACTAACATCGCTGCTTCTCTACCTCATTGGTCACCGGAATAAGTGACTATTCTCTTAACTTATGCATACTCTCCATTTTGCTTGTGTGAGGCGATCTGCTTGTTAAATGAGAAAAATAAGAGCTACGCTTTCAAAATAGAAAAAGGGAAAGACATGATTGTGGGAGAGGCTTACAGAATCTATAATACTAGGTCGTTTTTGTTTTTCCTCTGTTGTTATTTTTAGGATTCCATGACATAAGAAAATAGCTATCTGGTGTCTACAATCAAATTCAAGTCAACCAAATGTCTATCTAAGGATGTTGCCTTTGAAAAAAATAAATAAATAAAATGAACTACAAAGCTAACTAGAGACACGCCGCCAATTGGTTACCATGTTGATTTCCCACATAGCATCTCTTCAGAAGGCCAGTTGTGATAAATAGTATGGTTTGAAAGTCTATCAACTTACTCCAATCATCTCACTAATTCAAAATAAAAGACAATGAGTAAACTCATACACAATCACCTCAATATTCATTTGCTCAAAACCTGGCCCTACAGTAGACATTACAAACATTATCTCAACCATTACCTATAATATTTTTCCAAAATGCATTTATTAGCAAATTTATTGGTGATTTATAGGAAGTGATTACGTAATTCTTATTGCATGGAGAAATGTTATTAATTTGTTGGATAAGTGGAGAGTTTCTCTCATTTTGTAGGGTTTTTAATGTGATATGATCATTTCATTTTGACTATAATACTTTGGTAATGACAATTTCACTAAAAAAGCAGGGAGCTTGAACCCAATTATCAAGGGCCTCTACAAGGAGGGAAGTTTCAGTTCTTGACACTTGATTCTTCACAAGAAAAATGAATTTGTGCATAATTTATCCAAGGCTATTCCTTAGAGGGAAAATATGGCAATTTACAACTTATGCTGAAAGAACTGACATGAATGCATGTATGACTTCAATGCATAGACGGAGAAAGATGCAAATTAACACAATAAAAAATTTAGGTCAATTTGAGTCCTTATAAATCACAGATTTTACTCATTGTCTTTTATTCCAAATGTCTAATATGCGTGCTTGATCGTCTAATGTCCAAATTTGTGATTTGAAATGTTGGAATTTTGACCAAAATTATATGTATATGTGACCAAATGTGGACTCAACTTTTCGATGTTGGACCCTATTGTCTAAAAATTTTACCTCAATTTCTACATATTTGGATGAGATCATGTCCGATGTCTAAATTTGAATGTCCAATTGTCTGAATTTGTCAAACCAGATAGCTCACAAAATTCAAACAATCCAGAGTAGCATTTTCAAACTCGAACCTGATCTACCTAATTTGGATACGACAAATTGTCTAAATTTCAAATCTGGATTAG